>JABASD010004726.1:0-14491 GCA_019776165.1 Pogonognathellus flavescens | reverse complement strand
ACCTCGTGAGGTCTAAAACCAGTATCAGAAAGTAGATAGTAGATACCAATTGAAAATATTCCGAAATTTACGTTCTCTCTCTCAATGGTTTTTACTGAGTCAAGTCAATCGTTTAAAGTGAGAAAATGTTCCTCAACAAAATATTTACATCTTTACCTTTTTCCTTGTTAATTCAGCAACATTGGTTTCTCTACACTTTCGCAGTCTCCTTCCAAATAAACTTGCAACACTTTCAAAGT
This sequence comes from Pogonognathellus flavescens, assembly GCA_019776165.1. Classification (NCBI taxonomy): domain Eukaryota; kingdom Metazoa; phylum Arthropoda; class Collembola; order Entomobryomorpha; family Tomoceridae; genus Pogonognathellus; species Pogonognathellus flavescens. The sequence continues at coordinate 14,252 of JABASD010004726.1, read as the reverse complement.
TGCGATTTTTATTTAGTTTCCCACCCAACATCAAAACTGTCTGAAGAGTTTTTGTTTACCTACCAACTTTCTCAACCTTAGCTGATTCATAGCTACCACGCGGCAAGAAAACTGAATGCAGAACAAAACGGACTTCAAAAAATGAACTACAAACAGGCCTGTGATTTGACTGTATTAATTGAACCTGAAGAAATTGGTTGGGAAAACGATATTTTTCACACAATGAATAATTTTAGGGGTATGGGTGAATTTAGTACTTTCATTATAATACATTCGGTTGGAAATTTTTCATGGGAATGGGCAAGGTTAAAAAATATCATGGAAGGATCTTCTAATTACGATGCAAAAGTAGTACATCTACTAGTACACCCAAATGGACAATTTGAAGCTTACATTAGATCAAAGTTTAGTCAAGAATTGCAGCCGCTGGAAAACCCAAACTTACATCCATCTCGATGGGATTCGATTTGGAAATCAGGAAGAATAATTCAAGTTGAAAATCTGCGGGATATAGATGATCAAATCTACTCTGGTAATTATTGCTCTTTTTATGAAACCATTCGAAGGAGATACCACAAATCATGCCAGTTGGAGCTTTTCTTGGCACTGATATACCTACGTCGAAATAAAACCAGGCATGATCTTACAAGGATCCGGTCATCTCCAAACCCTTCATACAGTGTCGGCCGTTACTTCGTTTTTGACAATAGGAAGAGCCTTCATGTATTTTATTGCAAGAGAAGTCATATCGAGCAATCCTTGTATCTGAGTTGGGTTCAGATCGGCTACGATGAAACGTCTTGGATTTTTATTTACCTTTCCGTCACAATTTATGCTTATTTGTACATTATTAAGGTAAAGAGAGTGAAAAAAATGCGTCATTCATTTTCTTGGTTAACGGGAATCGATCTTCTTTTTGGGAAAAACCATACACCTGCTACAACCGGAATTATCGTCATGTTGTCATTTTGCGGTTGGATCATTCAAGCATGTTACCAATGCTTTGTCCAGGCGGAGTACACAGTGCCATTCCAACCAGAGCCGTATGAAAATTTTACACAGCTTCTTAGTCACGGATACAAAGCAAGGGGTCACAATGGATATTACAACCAGTATGACACAGTAAATATACCGTTAGAAAAACACGGATTGCAGGTTAGGGACTTCATTGAGAGAAGTAAATGGGACCGAAAGCAACAATGGAATCTATCATTGAAGGCCGATTATTTTGACCGGGAGAAAATTTTTAGCGTCATTTATAATCTTGAGTACATACAATTACCCCACAGTCGATTCCAATGTTATATTATACCGAGAAAATATTTAGATTTGATATATTTCTATGAATTCAAATTGCGATATCGTAATATTCTGAAAAATGATATGAATAGTCTGATTTCAGGCGGTTTATTAGACTATTTTTCAGTTTGGCGAAATTACAGAATTTACACTCGTACAGTAGGAATGGCGGATCGAAAAGATTATTAGGAGAGAATGCCCAAAGTCATGAAATTCTTCGTAAGAATTTACACAATTTTTGTAATTGTGCTTGTATTATCATCTGTAGGTTGGCTAGCCTTCATAATTGAGCTTTCACGATTGAAAATATTGTGGATTGGCATTTTGCCCTGGCATTTTGCACAAAAAGCATTTATTAAGCTGATTAAACTTATTTTGCTTCTCTCCATTACAATCATTTCAAAAATCCGAAGTTTATTTTCTAAGTGTCTCAAATTTATTGCAAGAATTTTTAGATAAAAATCAGTCACTGAAGTTGTAGACGCAAACCTCGATTCTTAATTCTGGTATATATACTAAAAATCCAGAAAGAGAAGTAGACAGTGGCGTAGAAACCACCGGGGCAGACGGGGCGAGTGCACTAGGGCGTGGGGGTCTGGGGGCGTCGGCGAGGTGTAAGGGCGTCACGGTCAAGAGGCGTCTGGGTCTGTGAGTGGCACTGAAAGTAAAAAAAATCACTCAATTTATTATCTTTTGTCGTGACAGTGTTATATTTACATAACATTTATATATGCTTTTCCACGATCTGAGCAAGTTTCAAAAATTAATCTTACATTAGGTAAGCTGAAAATATACATCATTTGTTAAATCCTTCAATATGCACGACTTCAATCACGTAATTCATGCAGCGCTGATAACCTTACTTTTACGAACGAAACGAATAATGTGAAAGTCGAAATTCTTGTTGATTAGGCGGTTTATTTGTTTGCGATAACTAATCAACTTTATTCCAGTCATTCAATCATCATTTTTAGTTTTGCTGATCATTTGACCATATAAAACAGTTGCAGATAATGAAATTATGGAATCATTTAAGAGAAAGTGATTGAGCAGAGCTAGTGGTCGTAGTTTAGCAAAAAATAAACGAGCAAAAATATTAGAAAATAGTTCAGATATATTCAGTTGGACTAAAACAGGTCAATTAAAAAAGCACAACCTGAATGCACAGCTGAAGAATGTTTCCACTGCGCTGGAAGAAAAAGAACTATTATCAGGTAAATATTTGTGATTTAATAAATATGTAAGCAAAACGAAAAAAATGTTCTCCTTTTCTTTATACGCATTTTATAAATAGCAAAATGCCCTTTTTATTTTAGTAAACTCAAGTGATGTTCAAACAAACAATGATGAAGCTCCGAAAGAAGATTTGACAACACAATATCTAATAATCATTCATTTATTGTGAAATCCGTTTAACATGTAATTGATTTTATTGTAGGTTTATGATTATTCGTTGTTATTTTTAGAAAATAAATTATTGCTTTCAGGTTAGTGCACTTTAAAGTTAAATAAACTTTTAAATTGTTGTTTAATTACGAATTTTTATGCAGTTAGCCCATGAAAATGTATTTGTAAGAGTAAATGTTTCATAAATATTATGTTTTAATTGTTGCATTGAAATTGTATTAATACATTATTTTCATAATTTATTCTATATCGCTTCTAGTCTAACGTAGAACGGATTGAAATATGTACACCTTTCTAAGTAACTTCTAGTATAGAAATTGATTCAGGGGCACAGCAAATACCGATTTTCAGATATTATGAATGTTTCCGCATAGCAAATTATTTTTTCATTTCATTGCTTTAGCGAAAAATCACTAAAATATTGCGGGGAAAGGGTTAATGACTTTTGCATTTGTATCTCACTTGGACTTTTCTTGAATCTTCGTTTTGTACAGCACGTCTGTACTTGTAACAAAGGGGCGTCAGGGTGACAAGCTACGCCGCTGACATACTTATACATGAAAAAATACTAAGAAAAATCACACGTTAGTATGTAATTCCAATTCCTACAGTAGTCTGGAGGTTATAGGGAATAAGATTAGTTACTTGTCTCTAGATTGTTAAGTTGCATATCGTATTGTACGTAACCGAGTATAACATCTACTTTATTCTACTTTATTTTATTTTTTTAAGCCCATTATAAAAGGTGTTTTAATATTAATTTGGTACTTTAACCTCTAATCTGTTAATTAGATACAAGCAAAATATTTACACAATATAAAAATGTATTTGTATTTATATAATTTGTAAGTTAGGTATTAAGATTCAGCAATTTCAATTTATTGGAAATTCTCATCTTTCAAAAATGGTCAACGACAAAATGACGGAAACAAATGATAGATTTTCGGCCATTCCATTTAAAGTCATAGATCAGCTAGGGCACCGAAAAAATATTCGGATAGTGTCCCGCAAAACGTAAGGCCGGCCCTGTTTAAATGAGTGAATCTTAGTTGGTGCTCCAACTAATGAATTCGTATGAGTAGAGTTACAATATTATTGGTAGCATTACTCTATATTGACCAATGAGAGTCACTAGGTTGAACCAACTAATAAATTTTTCTAAGCATGTAGGATAATATTTACTATTAGCACTAAATAATTTCAATACTGAATGATTCTTTGCCCAATAATGCTGCTAAAATTCTGTATAATATGTAGGATGTAGTTTAGTTTGCTGATGATAAATGATATAGTATAATGGAATCGGTAATTTCACTTTTAGTATCAGTTCGCTAATGTTATATAACTGTCTCAGCAAATAATATTACATTTGCACTAATAATAAGGCAAAATTGTAACATGTGATGCATACATTATGATATGATGTATAATTAAAATAATGTTTAATAAATAAGTTTTGGACTATTGTGATCTGGCCGTCTGGCCCAATATGTATGTATCCATTTTGTTTAATGTGTTGCAAAGCATACCTGGCACAAACGTATATGTGGTTTACCTTAACTATTATAAATTGGTAATTCGACCTTCCATTAAAAGTGACACTTCTATGTGGGCATCAACCAATTGTCTCATTTTATATTTACCTAAGTAGTAATTAATAATTACGCATCACCCCGTTTTTCACCCAGTTCTGAAGCGACGAAGCAGAAGATCCACACATATTATTTTGTATAGTCAGTCTTTCGTCAAATACTAAAATAATTTTCGTTACTTTTCATTCCTTCAATTTATTTACTGACAGAAGGATTCTGCCAAAGCCCCATGGCTAACATTGCCACGAGGGCCTTCCAAGATCGTCGCGTAAGGTAGTTAAATGGATAAGAGTATAACTTGCTCAATTAAAGCTAACTTTAACATATTTATTAATTAATTACCATTCATACTTCATTAAAAATGTTACACATGTGGCAAACAGAAGAACATACAATGCACTTTAGATAACAATAGTAAGTATCACAATTTTATTTCCTGATTCACGAAAATTAACAGAAATTGAAAACTCATTTAGTACACTGAAATTAGTCTAACAGAAGAGTTCCTTTTAGAGCAGAATATTTCACAAAGCTTCATGTATATTTAAGTACATCTTATGTCAGTAATGTCAGTCAAGATTTTACTTTTCTGGTGTAGGAGTTGAAGTTGGAGAGATATCCCTGCCATTATTTGTATCCAGCAGTCCATCTTGTTTTAGTTGTTGTTCCAAGTGCAACCTAAACTGATTCGAAGCTCCTTTTTGACCACGTTTGTCCATTTCAGACAATTCGGAGTCGGTTTGAAGTTTATCAGTTGATTTTATATATTGTAGCAACTCTTGCTTGTCAATTTTTTTCCTGAGAGGAATTGCTCTTTTTTTCTTATTGTGGGTAGAATAAATGTGATTTGAAAGGTAATGGTCAGAGGGAAACTTACTGTGGCACTGTTTACACTCAAAAAGTTTTTCTTTCGAATGAAGACCTTTCTCATGCCGAATCAGTCTAGATTTTAACACAAAGGCTTTAAAACAAATTGAGCACTTAAAGGGACGTTCCTCGGTATGGGTAGCTTTCATGTGCTTTGTCAGTGAGTCTTTGCTTAAAAATGATTTTTCACAACTGGAACAAGGAAATGGTCTGGGCCCATCGGTGTGACTAAGCAGGATATGCCGATCTAAAGCACTTTTACAAATACAACCGACATTGCAAATGGAGCAACGAAATTTGTACTCCTTTCTGTGAACTATTCGTACGTGCTTTTGTAAAGACGAAGTGTTGCACAAAATTTTGCCACATTCTTCACATTGAACCGACCACGGCGTAATTTTATTGGCGTCTCCATGCTTCCGAACTTGATGGAATTTTAAATTGTAATTGTCTGCAAATGATTCACTGCATATTTCACAAACGTAGTTCCTGCAATCAAAATATTGAAATATTAAGAAATGCATTATTATAATAAAAATCTAATCAAATTAAATCAAGTATATATAAAATATTGTGGAGGGTAATATTAGAATGACAATATTATGGTATTAGTATTTCGTACTATACCCTAATTGAAATCTGGATTGAAAGGCACCACATACAGCGAGTTATTATAGATTGAATGAAGAATGAAGAATATAATATATAATTTGTCAAATTAATTAAATTCTTACTTTTCTTTGCGATGGACTCTCGAAATGTGAAGTTTTAGTCCCCTGGCACCTTCACACCTATAATCACATTCCTCACACTTGAAGAGGCGTTGTGTTTTGTCATGATGGCGATATATGTGAGATTTCAGCCTGTCTTCAGTGGTGAAACATTCTTGGCAAAATTGGCAATTGAATTTCCGACGTTCTTTACTAATTACATGTAAGCTTTGATGATGTTTCAAAACACTCAAGTATTTGAAGGTTTTACCGCAAACTTCACAAGGATACTTTTCTGCTTCATCTGAAAAATTAACAGAATGTATATTTTGTTGAACCCTTGGTGAAAATAATTATGATTGTAAGTTATCGTTCCTCACGTTTGAAGGGAATTTGTTTTTTGTCATGATGGCGATATATGTGACATCTTAATTTCCAGTTGCTAGTAAAAATTCGTTTACAATATTGACAATTGAATGACTCAATTTCTTTACTAGTTACTGGGCATTTACTTTTGTGCCGTGTCAAATATGTCAATTGTGCAAAAGCTCTCCCACAATCTGGACAAGTAGGCTTTTCGGCGACATCTGCAAATTCAGTTAAACAATTTATTGTTAGAACAGCTGCTTCAATAAAATTAGGCTATCGTGTGTTTTTAATTATTGTAAATTAAAATTCTAACACAGGGATAAAATCAAATAGATTGAATTGAATTGACAATTACCATTACCATTTTGTTTTTCTTCGCACACAGAACTGTTTGAAGTTTCCTCACAAGGATCGGGTTTGATTTCACTGCAGGACGGACTGTTATTATTCGGGAACTGGGAAGTACTGTTTTCGATACTGGAAATCTCATCTATTTCATCTGGATGATGAAACTCAGGAGACTCAGGACTGTCAAGCCTGGTGAAAACGTAAAAAATTACTTAAAAACTTATGAGTACGTTCATTTTCTTAGTTAGTACAATATTATTTACCAATTTCGGACATGAATCTTATAATGCAGTACATAAATGTGTTGTTTTGTTTTAGCTTACGAAAAATCATCGTCCGTTTCTAATATATATTTATTGGGTTTAATAAGACGACCACTTCGTGTTCTTTTAGCTGTATCGCTTTTAGTCGATTTCAAAACATGATGATCTTGTTCAATATTCGAATTAGTACATTTATTGTTATTAATGTTTTTATTTTGGTCGTTGCTGACAGCTGGCTTATTAAAATTGTCTTCCTCAATTTCGACTTTAATTTCTTCCAATTCTCGTTGTTCGCCGAATTCGTTATTTTTCAAAGATTTCTTTGCTCCAATTCCTACAAAAGTTACAGGTAGGCATTAGAACACGCGAAAGATAAAATATCTGATTTATAATTAAAAATAAGCCCCAATTACGTTTATGCATTGTAAAATTGATTCGTACCTGCAAAAGCCTGAATTCGAATTTGGTTGAATACTGCCTCATTTACATTCTTAGAAATATCGTCGGAATTTTTCGTATTCGCCTTATCTTTGCAGCTGTCGTGTATTTTGGTTTGTAGGCACAATTTTAAATTAGCTAACTGTTTTTCTAAGTCGATTAACTTGGTGGAAATTCTCTCAGCTTCTTGGATTAAAGTGAAACATTCCCAACAGAATGACAACCAATTTGACGGATTCGTCCCATTATTACTTTTGAGCAGATCAACACAGAGAGATTTTGAAACTTCAAGTAACTTTCTTAACGTGAAGATTGATGTGATTTGATTTTGAACAATGTTTTTATGGTTGGTTTTCTTTCTGCCCTTGACTCCTTTTCCGTCAATGTCCGTCTGGGAAGACTTGGAGCACACTATACACTTTTTATAATTTAACATTTTGATTGCTATTAGGATAACAATCTTCACAATCGTAATATTATATTTGTTAAAAAATGACTACCAGTTAATAATGGTGGTTAATTAAATTTTAAATGTCGTAAAACAAAATTTCTCTCACATTAATTTTTACTGACAGAAGGATTCTACAGAAGCCCGCTAATACTTCCACATGCATCCTTCGCTGAATGTAGCACAATACTACATTGAAATTGTACCATAACAAACACAGTTTAACATCAAACAAAATTTTCTATTTTATAATTGTAAAATTGTACTAATAAAGCTCAGAATTAAAATCAACTTGCTCAACTGAAATTCTATTAAAATAACTAAATGAATATGTGGAAACAATAAAATTCGTATACTGTTGGCTTTTGCACTTAAAAAACTAATGCAACAAGTGTCGGAAAAATAAAATATTGGTTATTAAGTAACGAAAGTAACCAAGTTACTTTATGGGAATGGCAAAGATGTCCGTCTGTCTGTCCGTCCGCCCTTCACCATGATAATTTCAGAACGCGTTGAGATATTTTCACCAAATTTGGTACACGTAATAGTGAGGACCTATGTACGGCTTAGTTCGAAGATGGAGTTAATCGGTCCACTCCTTCATGACCTTTGACCTAGTATAGTGACTACTGTGTTTATACAGCTTCAAATAAACCATCGCAACGGTCCAATGAAATAGCGGGGGATACAGAGATATTTTGTTGTGGAATATGAAACGGCGATAATAATTGTGACTGTAACAATAAATGTGTATACATGTTTTTAATAACATCAATTCTCATTTTTGAAATAAACCATGGTTGGCGGTCTTCAAATTCAAGAGTTGACGGGTTTTACTTTAAAACGAATCTAGAATTCACGTAGCAGTCTTTAGAATGCATTGAGTACCTAAGGCTAAAATGGCATATTAGTTACGTTAAAAGGTAAAAGGTCATGAAGGGGTTGACCGATTGACCCCATCTTCTAACTTGGCCTTACATATGTCCCCAATAGTTCAATGGTTCATGTACCAAATTGGATCAAAATATCTCAATCCGTTCTAAAGTTATGGTGGGGAAGGACGGACCGACGGACAGCTTTGATCTTTCAAATCTTTCTGTAAAATAGTTCCGCTATTTAGTAAACAATGCATTTTAAATACTGACATGCGCCTTCCATTAATGTTTAAAAGTGAAATCCACCAGCATTTGAATTTGAATACCGCCAATGTTTAAACACGAGAAATGACAATACATATTTTTTAATATTTTAATACATGTAGCCAGCGGTATGCTAATAACACAGTAGTGCCACAGTTGACGTTTTGATGTCATTGTAAATGTTACCGTGTCATATCTAGGTTACAATATTGTAGTGTCACTATTCCTTTCGTTACTTCTTTCAGCCGTTGCAAATGGTATATTATATTTAGAATCTCAGTTGTCCCCAACTGGTATATAATCTCTTCTGGCGAAGCAGTACTTTCAGCGGCAGTCTAGAGAGCGGGAAAGCAGAGGTACGTACTACGTACTCAACGCAAACTTACAGCTGATAAAAGAGATAGAATTTACTTTTAATAACATTCTGGTTTATACAATGTTGGTTTATTAATATTACATTGTAATATGCAATATTTACACATTTGAATAGAAGGGTTTTAACATTTTTTAACTGCATAACAGTGTTTTAATGCAAAAATTTAGGTTTAGTATAGTATTTGAAGACATTCTGACATTCTCGTTTTAGTTGTTGATTGTTAACACACCAGTCTGGTTTCTCAACATATTGACTATTGACGATGTCTCAAATGTCTCTTTTGGAATCCCGATCTAGTTCTGACGAAAGTAAGTTGACTTCATTCATTGTTTGTTAAGTTAGTTGTTACTAGTCGTGTTAGTGTACAGTGGAAATTCAAAATTAAAATTAACTGCAACACAAAGTAGAGCAACATTATTTTTGGTGCTTACTCATTCTCATTCTAGCTATTCTAATCTAAACTAAAAATTTATAGTTTCAAAATTATTCATATAATGTATATTTTCCCTTTAATCATTAATGAGAAATGCACTCCACGTTTCCCTTAACCCTTAACATCTTAAAAAGTAGTTAAGTTACAATTGGTATCAACTACAATGAAAAATAAATAAATAAACCATGATTTAATGTTATTTTTAGATCTTTTGAGCTGTGTAGATGAAATAGAAAGTTCATATGCGACTCAAAACGACCAGGACATAGAAAATGTCAACGACCTACCAGACTCGCAAGGTCAGTATTTTTTTAACTCGTTCATATAATGCATATAATAATGCATAGTAATATGTAATATTATTTTAAAATGTCATTTAAATAATAAAATTATTGTCAAAGCAATATTGTAATGTAACTTGTATACCACACCTGCAGTGGTGGTATTTATCTGGGAGAAGAATTGAGGTTTCGGATATTTCGGAATTTCATTTTAGTTAAAATACTGCAATAAAACTACACTGGGAAAATATTATGTCAGTCCACTGGGATTGGGGGTTTCCAGAACGTGAAAACCTCAACTCAACCTCCCGGTTTTCGTTAATTGGTTCAACATTCTGAAAATTGTTTGGTCGAATCATTAATTAATGGGAATAAATTCTTATTGCAGAAGTTGTGAGTCCGTTCAAAAAAAGGAAACTTAACCGGAGCAGAATTATCGATTCTGATGATGAATTTGAGGATATACCCACCGAAGTTGTCCCAATCCCAATTGATCTTTCGAATGAGACGGACAGTGAACTATCGGAATCTGACCACGAAGCAATCTTACCGAATTCTTCTGTCGATTGTAATAGCAATAGTGATGGCAATTCCGTAGTCGTTCAATATGACGATGAAGATAGCAGTGCTTCGTCCGAATACTCAAAAGGTAGCTTTGTGGTTGACTCCGAATCCGAATATTCAGAAGAACTGGACTCAGAGGAAGAGAACCGTTTGGATGAATGGGAGTAAGTTTCGAATTGAATTTGAGAATCGAAATATAAAAAAATCATGCATAAAAGCATGCATACATTTATATACATTCTTCTTGTTGTTCAAAGAATAATATAATATTATTTCTGCTATGTGATTCAGTGAACCAGACCCAGGATTTTTATACGCCAACGACAAGGGGACAAATAAAAAATCCCGTAAAAGTAAATCGTCCGGAAAGCAATCTTCGAGTGAAGAGAATCAACAAGTGAGTCTCCACAAAATCAATTTAAATCATCAGAAACTTACAGGCAAAAGCGTTGAAGACATTATCAAAAAAATTGTTCATGTATACAACCATCCTCCAGACAAAAAAGAGCAGAAGTACATTTTTAAAGAAAGACCAGTCAAATCAAGTTGCCTACCAATTGTGAAGCCTGAGGACTTGAAGCATTTCATAGGCGATGAATTTGAAATTAAAGTATTTGTGCAGAAAGTTCCAAAAACTATTTCTCTGTTGAATTCTTACGGAATAAAGGAAAATGCGACAACTATTCACTCACTAATTTTTCACTACAGAGAAAATGAAATATTCGCCGTCACTACAAATCAAGCCTGGAATGTCGTGCAGCTCTTCGCAGATTTTGACTTCCCTTACAAAATCGCAGCAAGACTCTTAAGTCAGAAAGGAGAATTGGAGTCAACAAACAAGGGGCTGGTGGGAACCGAGTTGATTCAAAGAACAACACATAAACGTGAAAAGAAATTAAATCCGTACGACCTGCTCACATTTTGTACACGTTACACTGCCGAATTAAGAGAAAATGCTTCTATTTTAAAATTGTCGTGTTTCCAAAAGAAAACTGCAACAGCTGGACAATCGTCAGCTGTAGATGAAGATGAAGAAAATTCAGAAGAGGAGGAGGAAGTCCAAACTGTATGCAATGCAGTCAAAGGTGTCAAGGTTGTAGTCGCTCTTGGAAATGTGCGAATTCTCAAAAAGTTTTCTACTTCCGACATGTTAAGTATTTTGAGTGTGATGTCACAAATATCAAAAGGTAAAGCCACTATTGATTTAGACGGGAAGAATGAAGAAGATTCAACAGCACATAAAAAATATCTAACACCTGTCCACGTGGACGTCACAAAAGAATTAAACACTCTCCTGGCCAAAATAATCCATGATGCTATTTCCGATGACGAAAAATTGGATATACTTGACAACTATGAATTTTGTCACAAGCACGCGACGGATTTTTTCAAAGGTTATCATTTCACGGTCTATTACAAAGACAGAATAATCAAAGATTTTAAAGACGAGGTTCCCACAATCAAGCAAATCGTAGTGGAACTAAGAGAACCTTTGGGAGAAATTCGGGCAGGAACTTCCGATGACGATTTTCTCAAGCGATTGGAAAAAGTGAAGATATCTTATCGTATCAGAGGAAAGGGTGGCGAAGAAAATCAAAAGAGACCTGAAAAACTGATGAATTTCATCGACGGATTGTTGTATCGTTCCAGAGACAACAGCGTTTTCTGGCATGTGAATTCCATTTGGTGTCATGTTCAAGATGGATATCTGTATATTGTGCAAACTCAATTCAAAAGTGTCCTCAATGACTTATTATTAATTGATAAAACACACCCCGCCTATCTTCGTTTTAAATGGCCCAATTCAGACCGACATTTGGGAGTAAATGCAAATCCTGATTCAAAGACGAAGGATTATTTGACACCGTATTCGGTTTTGCCAGACTTTTGGGTTTCTAGTACACCAGGGGAAGATTTCATCGATATGCTAAGAATTGGCAAAGATGTTTCTACTGGGAAAAAGGTTTTGTTCGTGTATTACTTTCTACCAGGCCCGAATTATAAAACTGGAATTAAATGCAGCTTTATAACGGAAGCTTTAATGCAAATCCGGAAAGCGAATGTTGTGATGGGACAAAACCGGAGGAGAAGAGAAGACGTTGGGGGCAGTGAAGATGTGATTAAACAATTAAAAACACTGTACCAAAAGGTATGCACGAAAAGGCAGTTTGAAATAGTCTGTCCTAACTTCCGGACATTTCTCCAGATGCTCACGGAAGCAAATTTAATTTTGGCCATTGGACGAGAAAATTCCAGCAGTCGAGAAATTGCGAGCCTTGAACAGGAAAAAGTCATGTCAACGAATATTGCAGTCAATGACATTGTGGAAATTTTTCATCGTGTGATAGACATGAGAGATCGTGATGAGCTGCACATGATGAAAAACGTTGCTGCAGCAGTGGGTCAGACATTTGACGTAAAGGCTTGTCAAGATTTGGCGACAATCATCCACCAACGCTTAGAAGAAAAGGATTTCGTGGAAGGGACAGCCAACTCCATAACAGGGAAATTGTTGAGTCAAAACAAGAACAGTTTCCAATTAACTGGCAGTTGTAGCGTGAATGAGTTCTTGTACGAAAAAATTATCCAGAAGTATCAACCTAAAGTTTGTACCGTCCTTTCCAAACTAGAGTTTATTCGAATGAGGGGACAGATTATTTCATTCGCAGTTAAATCTTTTAATTTGCTGGAAATTCCATTCCGTAGTAATGTTTGAAATAAGTCTTTGTCGCTTGTGTTGTTAACTGGTACTACCTACTAAAAATTGTTACCAATGGAATGTTTAAGTTTAAAGAAATATTAATGGAATTGTGTATTAAACTTTAATATTTTTAATACATCAACATTTATTTTCTTGAAGGGGTTAATTCCCAATCCCATTCATGTAAGTTGTTGAAATGTTTTTTCTTGATAGCATGTTTTATATTTGTGATATCGTTGCTAAAGATTGTTTGTATATTATTATTTTATCATTATTGATGATTCCTTAATTTATTATGAACTTTATTATGTGTTGAAAGATAACCGGCAATCTTTCATTTTTACCCAAAATCTAGTTCAAATTACCAAGTAATGGGGAAATGTTGCAATTCCGTTAAAGTTGTGATTTTATTAAATATATTCGTTGATTTGATAGTTTAGAAAAGAGAATGTGTAATGGCCTAATTTACATTTTATAAGAGTAATACATGAAACCAAATAAAGCACAGTATGATTTTTATATGTAAATATCAACGTATCTTTAACCGTTAACCTTTACGGTTAATAATGTTCGCGATCAACTCGTCTGTCGTCACGTCATATATAATGTGTGCTATGTGTGTATAATATATAGATTACGTAATATTAACCGAACATCATCATGTGTTCGTAAATTATAGGGAAATAGGACAAAGGGTACTTTCAGCATGGCGAAAAATGACCGGAATGCAGACAGAAGGACAAGGGAGGGTCCAAAGATGGCCAAAAGAGGAAAGAGCAGACGTCATACATATGTGGACGCAAGGGCGTATCTATAAATTTGTACTGGAGGGGGCTCGAACAGTCTGGAGGACCTCAAAGCCCAAAACAACCCATTTTTTCCAGAATTTGGAGGCGGGGGGCTCAAGCCCGGTGGGCCCATACGTAGTAACGCCCTTGTGTGGACGGTCCCTTAAAATTTGAAACAGAAAAAAAATAAAATTAAGCAATAAAATTAATGATTATGATACTACTTGCT
>JABASD010004725.1:0-14496 GCA_019776165.1 Pogonognathellus flavescens | reverse complement strand
GGGGGGGGGGTCAATTTCGGTCAAAAAAGTAAAAATGACCGAGATTTACCGGGGTCAATTAGGGAAATTGAGGACAGTTAAATATTTATGTCTATGTTTATGGCTACTGAAAGTTTACAAGACCATAGCCAGAGATGAGAGATGAATTTCGAAAATCATGAAAAAATTTGTTTGCATTTATAAACAGCAAAATAATAAGGAAATTACATGTGATATTTTTACATTTTCGCAAAATATTCAAGGGAATTAGGCAATTTCGTATTTATAAACTGCAGAATTATCACATTATCAGAAAATTGCACGACATTTTTTTGATTTATAAAAAGCGTATTTATCAGCAATGTAAAAGAGTTGTAATTGAATAAGTGACAGTTTTTTAAAATCAAACAATTATCAAAAAATTAAACGAGGTGAGAAGTTTGCATTTTTAAATAGCAAAACGATATTAAAATGAAAGAAAGTAAGAACATTTTGCACTTCTAAATCAAAAAATTATTAGACAATTAAAGGAAATGATTTTTTACATTTTAAATTAGTAAAATTATCAGAAAATTGAAGGAATATGAGAAAATTCGCATTTTAAAAACGAGAAATTATTAGGAAATCAAATACGATTAGTGAGAAAATTTTGCGCTTTTAAATCACAAAAAAGTATCGGTAAATTAAATGAATTAAAAAAAGCATTGCTCTTTTACGCCGCAGAAAAGTAATTGAAAAAATTGTGAGTATTTAAACCTAGCAATTATCAGAAATTCAAAGGAATTGTGAAAATTATTATGTAATGTAGTGTCATTAGTGTAATACCTTCTAATCCTGGCAGAATACCACTCAATTGTTGATTTGATCACTTCCGTTGAAGCCCAGGATACACATTTTACCCTCGGCTAACCCTGCCAAAATTTGACCCATTGACATTACTGACTTTAAAGTAAGATTGTGAAGTTTGAGGTTAAAATGGATACCCCCAGGAAGAATTCTGTATTGATACTAAATAATTTTCCCTGTCAGTATCCAGAGTATCCATATCATTTACTAAAACTGAATGTCATTGTGGAGTGGGGACTCCCCCCCCCCCTCCAGGAAGGCTCTTCAAAGGAAGAGCCTGGGTTTGTAATAATAAGCCACTAGTTACTCCGCAAACCCTACCCATGAGAACGTGATTTTCTTAGTATAAGGTTTGGTAATAATAATGCGTAAGGGCGTAGGCGTAGCTGGTTGTGGCAGTGGTCACACACCACATACATATCCATAAATGAATGACCCACCCAGAAAACATTCCCGCTGCTCGAAGTTTTTTTCACCAACGTTTGTCTATTCTATTTAAGTATGCAACACGGATTAAAAAGGGGTTTAATGCATACAAAATGCAATGGAGAAGGTCAGCTTGCAATTGCAATTGAGAAGGCCAGCGGTAGGTAGGCCAAATCTCCAAGGAGGGTCAGTGTATACCAACGCATTCCAAGGATGGTTATTTGGTTCCTTGTTCTCATTCACAATGTGACGAGAACTGTTGTGACTTCGACACTCCCTCTCAGTGTGTCAGTCAATGAAATACCTTAGCTGAAGTCCAATCATGGTTTTTTTTTAAATATGTTGACCGTCATTGACAAGTATGAAGAAAAAAACACAAAAACAGTCGGCATTTTTTTGTAAATTTTAAAAAGATATCTTGACTGGACTTCAGCTTAGGTATTTCATTGGCTGACATACTCAGATTTAGGAGTGTCGAAAGTGGCTTCAATCAGCTCTCATTCACACTGTGACGAGAACTGTTCAAGTTAGACAGTTCTCGTCACAGTGCGAATGGGAGTAAGAAACCAAATCTCAACGAAAAACTGGCCATCTTACCCTATTGCATTTTGTATGAATTTCAATTTTCATTGCACCATCTTGCTATTCCGTGAGTATGCCAAATAATAGTACGTAACAAACATATGAAGAAAGTTATTTATGAGTACAATTTAATTCTAATTTTAGGCTGAAGAAGTTAAACTTGCTTCCCAACTGCAAGGACCTGTTTTGCCTATCCGTCAACCTGCAAAGAAAGAGAAAGCACGAGTACCCACAGAAGAAGAGAAATCTTTCTCTGCTTTCAATGCTCTTCGTAAGGCTAGAACAGACTCAAGATTGGTTGGTATTCGCGCTAAACGTGCCAAGGAAGCTGCTGAAAATCCAGAAGAAGCTGCGAAAGCCAGGGCCGCAGGATTGAAAAAGAGAAAGAAGTAGATAATATGTTGTTACTGTCATTTTGAAATGAAATAAATTTGAAACGCAAACAACTTATAAACGTTGCGTAAAAAATTTATTGTATGTTTAATTTTACTCTTTTCTGCCATCAATCAAATGTTTAAAAATAGAACGTTTTGGAATATTGTATAGTATTAGGACCATTACAGTTTTCATTAATTTCATTTCACCAATTTTAGCCCAATTTTTACAACACAATACTGCATAATATGCTGCACATGACGTAAAAAGTTTCACACAAAATATATATTCATAATTCAACATAATCACCCCCGACAAAATACAGTTTAGATTTACGTAATGAACAATTGACGAAAATATTATTCACAATAATTATAATACAAAGATAACCAGTTACGAAAAAGTTATAAAATGTTGACACTTTGACAGTAAAGAATGCGTACTTAATACACAATAACACAATACACATGACACATGAACACATGCATTGTCCTAATGATCTAACTAAGCCTACATTATATAATGCAACAAAAAATACAAGCATTGTTAATATTAGGTATATTATTAGATTGCTAATCTTATGAAAGCGCGAGGCGACATTCTACACAAATTAACATTCACATTCGGCACCCAAAGATCAAAGAAATAGTAGTCAGTATTTTCTTGTTAACTGTCCTTGTCAAAGAACACCAGAAGTATGAGTAATTATTATTAATTATTATTATTATTATTATTATTTTTGGTGTAAGTTGGCATTTTGTAAGTTTCACGTTTGTCGCAGGCAACGATAAATATTTAGATGCCATGATAAGCTCATTTTATTGTAATGTATTATTAAAACTGTCATTATTATTAAGAGATTATGTTAATTTAGAATTGTGTTTCAAAATTATAAGCAATTTTTATTTCTTCAGACGTTTTCATGCACATTGAATGGCAGTGAGCAGCATAATATACCTACTAATAATTGTAAAAATCCAACAACTTCCCAAATAATACAATAGACTATTGTGTACTCTTTTGTTGCTGCGTCATATGTATAGGCTTATTAGAGCATTAGGAAAATACAAAACACAATAACAAATGTAATTTACGACAAACGCAGGTCGAATTTGTTACTTAAAGATTTAAGGTATTGTTCTGGACAAACTGTATGTAAATTTAACATTTCCGGATGTTACACTAACAGAGTCCCCTGAATGAATGCGGTCGTCATTTTGATGACTATTGCTAGAAACTGATGTTGTATTTGACGTATTTCTCGGGGATCTCATAACTTGGTCAATGGAAGGACAATGTGCATGTGGTCCGGGTTCAGGAGTGTAAACAAATGTCAAGCCTGTGGAGAAAATGATACCATCGTCACGAACTAATGACACAGGCACTTGAGTAGGAACACGAACCCACTGCCACCCATCCCTGAAGAGAGAGATGTCAGGAACAACACAAAGCATACTTTCTTGACATCGATACATAGTTTCAGATTCCACTTCACCAAACCAAACTCTAAGAGTCGGTCCAAAACTTTCACCATTAAGTTCTAGCATTGCCACATCCCCTCCACCATTCAAATTCAAATTGTGAACAATTGGAACCGGAGTAATGGGAGTTGGCACAGGTCCCATTCCTTCAAAAAACTGATACTCAGCTTTGTCCGTGCTAATAATAGTCCAGGCAGCTCCATCACTAATAACATCCTTACTTGCCTCTTTTGTGGCAGAGTTTGCTTGAAATTGAATAATTTTTTCATGGGATAGGCACAAATACATTTTGTCAGTGTCTTTCAAATAAAAGGCACATTTGTGTAATTGTGAAACTGGATCGTCCGCATCTAACAGAGCCATTTGCTTATCAACTTTACGAATGACAAGACGTGGCAAAGCCATGCCAGTGACACTGCAGACGAGTTTGATGGTAGATCCATAATGAATATAACCGTCTCTGACGTTGAATTCTTCAGACTCTGACTCGTCGTCATCGAGAAGGTGAATTGTAAAGGCACCCCATTGAGTGGAAGATGCATGAAAATTACCCTCCTCCACATGAAGATAGCGGGTACTCACTGTTTGTGACCGTAAGCGATTGAACAAGGCAACTTTGGTCCCGCTGGCAATGCAGAGATCGGCGTTCTTAAGAGATTGCTTTTTCTTGGACGGTTTAGAGATCACCTTGATTCTTTTGCTTTGAAATACGCCTACTTCATGTCCATTGCCATAAAACATTTTCACAGACAGCATAAAATGCTTTCGCTTATCGGAATCTGAAATGTACAGTGTTTTTGCAGCACAATAACTTTTGCCACTCAAATCCAGTTGCTGCATATCTTGATCCGAGTTTCCGATGCCAATGAACGCACACAGTTGGGCACCTTGTTCTGTTTCTCCGGATGACAAAAGTTCTTCGCGTTTACGATCCCATCCCTCGCCAAACAAATAAATACAAGGAGGAGGGCAAAAGAACCTCTTTTCGTTTCCGTACGATTTCTGGGCTACTTTCGCATGTAAAATTATTAACGTGCAATCTTTTCTTTCTTTCAAATATCGTCGCATTCCATCTCTCCCCAAACGACCGGTCACTGTGTCTCGCTTTTCTGTGTTATTCACGATTCTGTTCAGGTTCATCTGTAAGCAATACAATAGCAAATACAAGATCTGAATACTATAAAATATATTTCATAAATACGGACTATGGACTAATTATTAATCTGTTGTCTATTTCAGCATTTGATAAATAATAATGTATAATTTACAAATAAAAGGTTTGACTAACTTTGGACGGGTGAACTAACTCAACCAGGGTGAAGTTAGCGAAGTTAAGCAGTATACAGTTTGTATGATATTTTCAGTTGTATTACCTACGTAATCGTACTTGTTTGTGTGTTCTATCGGTACGGTGTGCCTTTGATGTTTGAAACTTCAACATACCATTATGATTGTTACTATCAGTTTTACAACTGTACAACTGCTGCAACTATTAGCTCATAAGACAGACAACAGTTTAGTTGATAGTTAGTGTAAGCCAAGACAACTCCATTCCATAAAGATACTCTGTTGTTCTGCTTTCTGTTCCCAGTTCTTATAATTATGTCATATGTTGTCTTTCAAAATGTATAAGCCCTTCAGTCATCGTTTGGTTGACGAACATTATTCATTACTTGAATTTGAATTATTAGATGATACTAGACACTCTTTCATATAACAAACTTATTAATCAGAACTTGATTCTACAATTTGTTGTATTTTATTTAACTAAAAGTTCAGACTACACAATAAAAAACTTTGCAAAATATACTTTATCGTCAATCGTACATCGTAAAATAAAATCTACAATTTATCTGAATGTAAGAAACTCATAATATATTATTGTTTTTAGAAAAACAAACAACTCGCGTACATACCACTGTTGCTTTTTGCATTTTTGCATACGCGCTTGTAGTAAACCCGCGAATCTTAAAGCGCAAAGATAGTTGAAGGCTGAAGCTGTTTTTCGATTTACGTAATTAAAGGTAAATAACCAAACAATAATAATCATGAATAATCATAACGATTGACGATTATTTTTTATAATAGCTACTGATTATATAATTTCTTCAGTTGAAAGCTCCGATTGTTACTGTTTCCGGTTAGTATTAACAAATCCAATGCACCTTAAGTTTTTAACTGAAAATTGAATACTGAAATTATTTATCATGAATATCATTGAATGAACATGATTGATGGTTGAATTCATTGAATGAAAGAGTGGTTAAAGTAAGGCACAGGGTTTTCACTTTTAGTTGATGTAACTTATAATCAGTTCCTGCCTTGAATTGTAAGCGTTTTGTTATGTGTAATGTAATTGTACCGAAATAATGAAGATTATTTTTGATTTTAGGTGTCTTTATTTGCTACGTTTGTATTTACAATTTACGCATAAACTGTCAGAAAGTAAAAAGTTAAAAACCTACCGAAGGCCGAAAAGTTTTTCAAAATAAAAGTAAGTATCTGCATGGTGGTGGTGCTATTTTCATTTAAAAGTATATATTTAAGATTTCAATATTTCAATCACTAAAGGATAAAAAATGTAAAAATATGTTTATTTAAAGTATTTAATTTTTTAGATATGGATCGAAGTAAACCGAGAGGAGGGAAAAGCAGTAAATCGCATCAACCATTTCCTGGATCTGGCGAATTAATTGCTTTAGGAAAGGTTAGCAGAACAGTTGCTCCCGAACCGGAAGTAAAAAAAGTTTCTTCAACCCCCGCACCTAAAAGTTCAAGCACCCCTTCAAAGCAAACCACAAGTGCGACAACAACAGCTATAGCAAAAGGTATTGTAATCTTTTGTGTTTCTTCAATCGCCATCGTTCGATAATTTTCAAAAAGGGCTGCTTTTAAACTAATTTTGACTGTAAGGGTGTGTTTGGGCTACGGTACATTGCTTTGACGCTTGACAGCAATCTTAGAGAAAGCATGCCGCGGCAACGTTTTCCCAAAAAGAAAGTTTTGTGAAATCCTTTAATGCGGACAGGTTTCCTACACATGTTTTCCTTAGGGACTTCTTTTTACAAGTTAAATGTTTTTGGATAACTTCTTGCCGCATGTCAAAATGAAAAAATTAATAAAGCTTGAAAAATCAACCTTCACGGATTGTTATGAAACTTTCACTATATTATTATTATTATTATTATGTAGAGCAAACATCGCTGAATACGACGGTGAAATTAGTTTTACTTCAAACAATTATTTTGCCGAAAATCATTTGTATAGCAAAGCTGCTAAAAGATTCTCTATGCGATGTGCATAAAAGGTTGTACTTTGCAATGCAGGAGGTATTATCTATCTGGGTTTTAACTGTCACTGGACTGCCTACTGGTAGCCGCTGAAGCAACAGTGCTTCATTAAAAATGGGTATTGTATGTATTGAGTGACTTGCTTATAATTGTTAATTGTTGGATTGTATAGCTACAAGTTCTTCCACTTCCAAGTCGACTGATAGAAAAAGGGAAAGTGCAGCAGCGTCACCAAGTAGCAGTGGAAGTTCGAGTGCAGTGCCACTTAAAAAGAGTCGTATATCCGCGGTGACAGGAAGCGGGGGCAGTAGTAGCAGCGGCAGTAGCAGCACAACGAGCAAATCTTCTGCTCATTCTTCAACTTCATCTTCGTCTCAAGGCAAATCTAGCAAATCCAGTAAACTGCGGGATCCACTTGCCCTAACTGACGTAGTAAATGTGGCAGACATAGCTTCTGACAGATTTTTCTCGGCTTTCGAAAAAGCTGAAAAAGCTGGTGATATCGAATGTGTCCAGGTGAAAACAACTTAGCTTATCATATATGGATGTCATAGGGTCGTAGACTACATATAACCTTGTCCTGCATTCCTGTATTAACATCGACAATGTGCTTCATTTTAGGGTCTAATTTCAATGGCAGTTAAGCGGCTGAAGCTAAACAAAGACAAACCAGATTTAAGACTTTGTGTTGGTCTTGTAATTGCTGCCAAAGCTTACGCCCCGGCTTTCCAGAGCGGAAATGCTGTTACCGCTGTCTGTTCCTTGGCGAAACGTGTCACTGATGTGAAACAGAAAATTACCTCCTCTGTCAACCATTTGGCCCCTCTTGCCATTAATATGCTCAGCGCATCACATTCGGCTGCAACACAGTGGCCCATCAACTTTGTTCAAGTAAACCTGAATAATTTGTTATGATTTATATCGTATCATTTTTAATTTTTGCGGCTAAATAAATAACTGAATCTGATAATATGAATGTTTTTGTATAATTTGCTTGTAGTTATGGATGGAGGACGCTTCTGGAGATCGGTTATGGGTGGACAACCCCCATTGTAAAGCTTTTGTAGACAACGTTATTTATTCTTTTGGCACCAAATTGCCATCAAATAATTTATTACTACCCCCTGACCCTGCACCATCCGGTTCAACACCCACAACTCCTATTGGTGGCTCATCTCCGCATGGCCTGGGAATCGGAGCAGAATCTGAGACCAATGTGCAAGATGAAATTTCCGAAATTTTACAAGAACATTCTATCGAGATTCCAATCATGAAGAGGTAGGTACATTTAACGATTTTGTATTATGAGAGTCGTAAAATGAATCTTCGTGACATTGTGCCTTCTTTTTTCAGATACATTGGATGCGAAAGTCAGATCGAAAACCTTTTTTTAGAATACTCTAAAGAAGTAATGCAGAAAAAAGCTCCTGACATTCCTCGAAATTTGCTGCGCGCCTTCTCATCTGCTTGCGGTTTACCAGCTATTAGAGCATATGTGGTTAAATTGTTAGAGCAGTGGATGCACAGTCCAAAATGTGGTCGTCAAGCTCAAGAGCTCTTGCTCCATTTATGTGTCAATGCACACTGCTTAACCAGTTCAGATGCCGAAATTGTTACTCAGATCCCTAAACTAAGGATGAAAACGAAGCCCCTCCTCAATTTCTATGCCATCTCAGTTCGGTACGATTAACCAAATTCTTTGACCCTGGAGTCCGCAATTAATATTTAGCATACGATACATAGAATTTAAATTAACAATTAATTGAAATTCGTGCTCCTCATTGTCCTCATACAGAGAAATGGTGAAAGATAATGAAGGCAATCTGAGAAATGTTTTAAATCAAATCATTTACAATGAGCTGTCACCGACAAGAAATCCGAATAATCTGACGTTGCTTGGATCAATATTGGGTCAAGTTCCTGAGTCCAGTAAAGTTCTTGCGGAGATTTTCATGGATTTACTACAAAAACGTGAAGATTTTCTTCAAGGCTTGAAATTATTGCTGCGTGAAATAGCTAGAGCGTCACGCTTTGAATGCGATCTCACACTTTTTGCCCAAGCTCTTATAAAACAGAGGGTATGACAAAGAAGATCCAATTTTAATAACATAGTATCAAATTGCAATCTTTGTAGCCATTCTCAACTATTCTCAATCATTACCTATTACATATATTGCATTATTTCGCAGGAACTTGTTTGGAAGGACGGGGATTTACGAGAAAGAACTTTTGCGTCAGTGGCGGATCTGGTGTTATGTTCAATGTTTCTGTCAGTATCTAGTCAAGTCAGAGAAGCTGCTTTAGTTCGTGGTGACACTAAAGACTTGGGAGTTTTAACTGTAAACATTTTTAAAACATTAGATTATTCATTCATGATTCAAAGCTACTAAATCAGATTCATATAACGTATTTTATTTGTTATTGTGTCAAAAGATATTCCAAAAACAAGTAGCCAAGTTGCAGCAAGAGGGTATTTTCTGGTTATTTGCAAATGCTCTCAAAATGTATCGACCGCCAAAAAAGGATTTCATGGTAGCCGTGAACAAGGTATATATCTATATCTTAATTTTAATATTTATATTTTCAAACTAAAAATTAAAATCCCATAACTCTTCCACTTGAATATTTTGTAGATTCTGCTTAAAGATCCACTGAATGACCTTGTTAGTAAAGATGGTTGGCCAGCTGAATCAGAAAAGGCTTTATTTGTTCGTCTCTGCCTGGAAGCTCCTCTGTTGGAAAATACATTAATATGGCTAATGCAAATGGGTCTTTCAAAAGAACATCCGTGTGCCTCTTCAGAAATCATAGAATTAGTAGATCATATTATCTGCAGGGCTGCCATTCACAAGGCGTCAATCGTACTTTCCAACTTGGAAATAATAGACATGTTGTTCAAACTTTGTCAGTACAAGCACCCCGAAAATATAACTTTGCCGACTGGGTGAGTCTCATTATCATTAACGACTACGACGAAGAAAGCGTGTTTCATTCTTAAGTAGCTCTAATTATTAACTGATATGATTTGTTTTTTCATGATTCCTGACAGTAATATTTATTGCATTGCATGGTTTAACTATTTTAGATACGAACCGCCTAAGCTGGCGATTTCCAAGTACTATTGGCGTGTATGGATTATGCTTACAATACTTTGTGCACACAATCCAGTGACGTATGGAAAGTTGGGCTGGGACACTTATCCTGCTCTGAAAGGATTCATGGAAATGTGCATGACAAAGTAAGGAATTTAAAAAAATTCCCTTTATGATTTGTCAAAGCCAATATCACGATTATTACGTCTAAACTCTACCTAAATCATTCATGTGTATTTTTCATTCGTATTTTTGTCTTATCTACAGTCATTTTACATATCCAACCGCATCTGCTGCTGAAACCAAAGACGAAGATCATGCAAAGGAGTTAATGATAACAGCACTGGAAAAACAAAATATTTTGGCATTCGAAACGCATTTGGCTGCAGCTTCTTCAAAGACAGTTATCACAGAAAAATCCAGTCTTCTTCTAGCTCAAGTATGTGATAAATAAAACGAATATTGATTAACATTTCAAGAGTAAAAATATAATTAATGATTGTTGCTATTTAGTTGATGAATTTAGATCCATTTGGGCCTCCAAGAACTCCGCCTGCAGCAATACTGGCTCAATTACAGGCTGCTAATGAACAAATGCATTTAGGACATTTGTTGTGCCGTAGTCGAAATCCTGACTTTTTGTTGGATTTGATTCAAAGAAATTCTCAACCGATGCCTTGGTTATCTGAGCTGGTGTCCGAAGGTTCTTTTGAGATACTTCCCGTTCAGTGTCTTTGCGAATTCATGCTAGGCCAAACGGAGCGAATGGTGAAGGCTGTCTCTGCAGAAGTCTCTGAAGTGTTTTCAGTTGCGTCAGTTGAAAAGAGTCCCAGGAAGGCCGCTAAGACTATTTCTGAGTCGAGCAAGGAAGATATGAAAAGCCTACTACTATTGCAATACCTTCAAGTGAGTTATAATTGATAATCTATAATGTTTATTAGATCGATATTATGTTAAATATATTAATAATAAGATCTCTACCCATTGCATCTGTTGATGTGAATCAGTGTTATAGCACGATAAGAATGTTTTTATATCTAGAAAACAGTACATGGAACGGCTGAGGATACCGCTCGTGAGGTTTTGGAGTACTTTTTTCGAAGACTATCCTCTCAGAAAATGATAAACAGATCCCAGGCATTGCAAGGGTTACAGATGCTGTTTTCGTCCCCGGGAATGCTGGCAGAAGATAGCTGGCTGATGGATAGTCTACCCACTTTAAGAATTTTTCCGGAAATTCAAGACATGGTGATAGCTTTTCTGCGTCAAGCGATTCAAGTTGAAAGTGAACCGGAATGGATTACACGCTACTTGGAATTTCTCAGTGGTTGGGGGAATCTGGAAGCAGATAGTGACATGGATAATTTAGCAATGGATGTGGCGCAACTTGTTGTGGAGAGAAACGGTGTCATCACAGCCTTACTCACATGCCAGCAAAAAGCGTTCGATGCCGTCTTCGACATTTTTCTTAATTACATGAGAAGAGTAAGCCCAAAACATTAACAAATGTAAATCATGTCAATATAAGAAAGATAGGAAAATGCTATGAAGTTGAGTATTAACAGGAAGTTGAATATTTTAGATCCGAGAGCCTCACAAGGAAACATACAAGTGGTCAGAGAATCAAGATCAGGTTTTAGTTCAATGGCCTAAGGATAAGTTGGAAGCAACAATGAATATTCTTGTCATTCATGCCATTGTGATTTTGTTAACATCGTATGCTTCCTTTGGCCACAAATTGACAAAGAAAGTTAAAGTAAGTTCAACGTTGGATTTGAAGTACACGGAGTTAATTGACATGTGGTTTCCAAAGCTAAAGGACAACACACCAAAAGGCTACCTCTTAAATACATCCGAAGAGGCAGTGTTATATCCAGACTGGATAAAACTGCGAATGATTCGTTCAAATAATTCTCGATTGCTTACTGCTGCATTACAAGACCTGGATGCCGATCAGCTGATGCTCTTTGTCCAGTCTTTTGGCGTTCCTGTACAATCAATGACGTAATTTTGTATCTTATTTACGATGAGAAGATTCATATGAAATATTTTCCAGTTTAATGCTTAATATCCGTTTGTCATTACAGAGCGCTTTTGCACTGCCTAGATAAAGCCATAGAAGAAAGTCCGGAGAAAGTTTCCTCTGCAATTATGGATGCTCCTTACATGAGAAAATTGATCGAATTACAATGGAAACGAGGCGCATCTGGAGGTGATAAATTTGACAGACTTTTGAAGAAAATAACAGGAGGGGCAGAGTCAATGGAGACTTCGTCTGGAAAAGTAGAACGAAAAATAGCTCTGCGCTCAAAATTAATATTGCCCTCCTCAACAATCGCTGCTGCGAGTAGTAAGAAACTTGGCAAAATTCCAAAGACCATTGTTGGCGGGAATAGTAAAGCGACCGTTTATTCCCCACAAATGGATATAACAATTGCAACAACAGTTACTCCTAACAAATACTTTCGAGACACCGGCGGAGAATCAAAAGACATTAGGAATGTGTCCAAGCAATTGCTTCTTCTTTCAACGCCTCCTGGTTCACGAAGAAGATCGTCGGTTCCAATAGACCCTAACAATTCTGTCACCATAGAAGACTCCTTTGGCAACACCCCAAGGAGACACTCGTCACATTTGGAACAAAGAGATGGAGATGATGCGAGTTTATCCAGTCCCACTACCAACATCGGATATTTAGTTGATACCATCACAGATCTAGAACCTTGCATTGTTCGAAATGCTTTAGATGTCCAGGTCAGTATTAGTATTCATATTATTACCTATTAATTCCAAGTTGTGAGCCGCAGCACAACTGAGAAAACTGTATCTTGCTTGGCTTAGATATTACTCCTTCAACATGGATGGTAAGAAAAATGTATAGGATGATAGCCCAAAACCCACATGATTGTCGTTCCTCTTCACCCAGGCATTATTATCATTTGAACGATAATTGATAATTTGACCCACCCTGGAAAAATATTTTCAGGGTGGATCAAATATGTATGTGGTCGCCACCAGTTGTTCGGTATGCACCGTACAGAATGATAAAAATTGACCCTGCACAAGCTGGCGTTTGGTCAGTTAAGGGTCAAAGTGAGTGGTTAAGGGTCACTATGTCATAAACATTAAAAAGCAATGTTAACGTTGCAGTTATTGGAAATTAACTCAACATTTTGTCCCATTTCTGATTTACTCGACATGCGACAGCTAGACCTCCCTTGGGGTATGGCAGGTTTTGGGCTATGGATGGTAAGAAAAGCAAGTGAGAGTGAATAGACTAGGTGTACAGTTTACAATTTTTTACGAATTATGCGTACGATTACGCTTCGTATGGCTTCTGATAACAGTCCATCGACAAAACAAAACTTCTTCTTTTCCTGGCAGGACGGAAAACCGAGATCTTTGGAAATAGAACAACGATATCTTTGTTTTACCATCAGTCATGTAATATTCCTTGTAATATTCAATCGGAAAGTGTTCAGGGTTTTCACCCTGCCAAGAAAAGATGAAGTTTTGTTTTGCCAATAACAATCCAATATTTGGAAGAATGGGGCAAAGGCGAATTAGGCGAATTTGGCGAATTAGGAAAAATAGTGAACGACTACCATAACATGTTATATTGTTTTCTAGCTGCCCCTTTTATTTGGTCGACAAGACACGACTCCTTATTGTAGATCTTATCTGCTTTCCGTTCTAACGCATCAGGCTGGATGGGGGACGGTGGAACAGTGCATTAAATTATTTCTCAGCGAATTCGACGGATGGTAATCTCAGATAGTCATTCCTGTTCCATACATAAAAAATCTTACATATCAATAATAATACAATTTTTTTACAGTTATGACCCATCGGGAATTCTTGATCTCATATCTGCAACTATAAAAAACCCCAAATTGTGGCAAGGGTGTGACAAATATGTACCTAAGCATCAGCCTAATACTTCAGTATTTCATTTAAGTAAAAATCAGGTAAATAATTATGTCAATCCAGAATGATAACTGCATTCCATTTAACAGAAAAAGTCTTTAAATTATGTCAAAGTTGCAGCTGAGTAGGTACATTAATTGTCGATGATATCAATTAATAAAATTTTGCTATTGGACAGTTACTTGTAATGGCTGAGTACATTGTGGAAGAAATAAGCCAGTTGGAAATGAAAAGTACAAAGTTTTCCATTTCGAATCTCTTGGGAAACTCTGAAAGTGTTCCTCCAAAGAACATAAAAAAATTTAAATGCAATCTTCAGGAACGAGTTCGTCTGTGGCTTCAATGCTGTCAACAAGACAAAGATACTGTGGACAGCACTATTCGGTCATTAATAGAGAAAAAGTAAGTGACAGTATCCGTTACTTTGTTATTAAGGATGAGTTTTGATAGAAATCACAATACCAGCCTCATTAGAATGCATTGTGATATACGAATTCG
>JABASD010004724.1:0-14498 GCA_019776165.1 Pogonognathellus flavescens | reverse complement strand
GTTATTGCATGAATCTGGGTTTTTCCTGTAAATAAATTAGTCAAAAATTCGAATCTTGTTTTACGAATACAAATATTTGCAACGCTGGAAATCAATTTTGACTGTATATTCTGTTGTTTAATTGAATTCATTACTGATGTAATTTTTACATTTCGTCGTTTGCAATTGTCTCAGAAACCCTGATTTTAAATTAAAAACTGAGTAGACGTTGTGCAAACAGATTTTGGAATGATCAATCAAACACTGCCTGGAATAATGTTACTTCACACCACATTGCGATAAATGGTTAATATTTAAAATCAGATTTTAACACACCCCCAATTTTTAGTTTGTAAAATTATTTAATTATAATAATTATAATTATTATTGTAGACTTAGGTAACTAGTACCTGTAATTTCTATAATGCTTTAATAATTATTACAAATTCAGAGGAAATATTTTAATGTTACGTCCGCGAAGTGTTAAATCGGCCGATTAATCGTGTAATCATAATCATTACATATCGTACAGTATTTTTGTAAAAATTTTGCATAAAATCTATTCCTGATCTAAAAATATTAAAAAATAAAACTATAGAATCTTGATATTTATTTGAAGTAGTTGTTCGAGTATTGTCGGATGGTGTATCATAATTCGGTTTTTGTATTGCGGGAACATTGTTTTCTGCAACCGGCGAGATATATGAAGGTCTGTAAACTTTTGGCACTGTATTCACATTATTTTGAACCAATTCTACGTTTTGAGTGTTACCATCTGGATTATTCACTACTCCGAATGACGAGTTGGTGACTTTAATTTTATCTGAGCCAGATGACGGAGCAAAAGAGTTTTCTGATTGGTTTTCAAAACTGGTTGGTAATTTGTCACTGGGGGAATTGTAAAGATCGTAGCAATTGTCATACGTTGGCTCATACCATGTTTTGCTTAAATCAAATCCCAGCTTTTTTAAATGATTCCAAATTTCTCTCTTTGAATTTTCACCCAGCGTTCTTACATTCGCAGAAATTTCATAGGTTTTCTGATTTTCGTTTTCATAACATGTCACTGTCACGATATACTTTTCATTATCTGAATACGTCACGTAAGAGCGTCCTTTGTCCCCCACTGCAAAATAATTAATCAACGAATTATTAATCGTATGTAAAATTAATTAAATATTATGGTTTAAGCTTGTAGGTCGTTTCATGTTTTTGCATTGCGAAAATTAAACAGGAAACAAGTTTCAATTTACACAATTGACCATTTCTATTTTCCTTTGTTAAAAGTTGAAGAAATCCGCAATCTATATACTCTATGAAATATTTCTTAAATATGGTATAATGATTTAAGTGGTTTGATTAGGTTTAAAAAATAATAGAAAATTGAAGGTAATTTAATTCACTGCTTGTCTAAGGAAATTTAAGAAAATGCGGCAAGCATTTTATCGTCAGACTTGATATTACGCTAAAAGTTATCTAGTTACAAACTTACAGGTTCCATCATCATTCTTTTCAACCCAGTCAAAAATTCCATGGTCTGTTATTAAGGCATTAATCATTAACTTCTTTGTCCCTTTGAAACCAGTAAAGGTTCCTCCGGCGTCTCCAGTGGGATAAAAAATTGGGCAGCTATTATCAGCCATTTCCTCGGTGATATTTTGTGCCCCGTACCCGCTAAGTTTAATTGCATACTTGTAAAGTACATACTTGCTGACGATGGGGTAATAAAACTCGTTAATGTGTGAAACCTTTTTGTAATCATAAAATACAAATTATATTCACATAATGGAAAACATTAATATGTTAACACACGTAAAATAAAATTATAGAGGAGCATGAATGCAAAACAGATGCAATAAAGGCCACGTTTTATTATTTCGTAGTTTTGCTGCTTACAAAATCACACGTAATATTGCATAATGCAGACGAAATGTTAACGAGTAGTCATTCCTTGAATATATCTATTTGTGGGATCTAATTAATCTAGTACAGTGTAAACAAAAAGCAGTCTAGAGATTTTTATCGTGTAGTATTTTCTCTTCACACAACATTCTCAGGTTTCCAGTTGTGCGTGTATAAATAACACGCTGACATGTGTAGTTCTCATACTCGGTTTGAGACCAAAGTAGTTTCAAGCAAAGTTCGAAAACACAGAGTGTACGATTTCTACACTAATTTAGAAGAGGATAATCAATTACAAAATACTATTCCAAAAAAAGATTATCTGAATAAAACATTCATTGCAAGAGAGAAAGCCACCCAAAAGTAATTTTTGTGATTAAACACAGTATTTATTTCGAGAGAAATGTCGCAGTAAAATTGGCAAACAATAGTTTCAGTATAACTATGTCCGTTCACTTTACTAATAAGCCATATTCGTACAAACCAATATTGCACACACAGACAGACGGAAACTATACGCATTTCTTGAATGTATCTGCGCTTCATTTTTAAAAATATCTGACAACAGTTGACTATTATTATAACATTTTTTTGGGACGGGCAGGGGTGCTTTTGTGTCGGTATATGGTAACAACTATTTTCTTGTAAATGTATGCCCACGTGCGTTGGGTGCGACTTTATGTCAAGCGCAAAAATGTTTAATTACTTAACGTAATTATTAATTAAAGTAATTATACATTTATAATGAATGCACGAAAATTTAAAATGAATGGTTACACTATCTTGCCTTTTAAAAATAGAACTATTGTTTACATGGCTTATATGTTGGTTACGTTTTTCACAAAGTTTAAAATAAAGTTTTGAATAACTCACCCACAATAAATCTAAATTATAATCCGGTGGTGCAACAATGCAAGGACCTTCCTCTAAACTCTTCAAGTCGATGGTTTTTCCGAGGGAAAAACATAAAGAGACACAAAGTAACACAAAATAATAATACATGTCACAGTATCCGACAATTTTCTGATACAACGGTATCCCAATGAGTAATGTTTCTATTCACTATTCATTACTGTATTTTCAAAGAACTTTGACGTTGGTTTTTGAATATAAAGGGACAATTTTAATTGACGCTATATATTATTTTAAAACAAATGAACTGAAAACACAAACTAATGTGCGTGCAGCTTCTTGTCTTACTGCAGTCTGAATCAACGAATGTTTCAGTTCAATTTAAATTCATGTGTAAGACAAAAGGAGCACCTTCCTTCTCATTATACAGTTCAAGTTGACGGCAGTCTTGACCAAACATATTAATATACAGAAGCCAACAGCAAGAGGTTATATAACTTTTTCCTGTACAGCGATATTCTTCGCTTTGTGTGGTTTGCCTTGAACGAGACCATTATCAAGAAGTGGATTATGTCTCGCTTGCAAGGACAATTGTTGGTAAGGGATGGTAGAACTATATGGAGATATACCGCTGTATACGATACGTATACAGATACATACATGATAAATCTACACCACCTTTGTACACCTGGAACAGGGATAACATACCCAGGTACGCATTTATCAATAATATTATCCATTCCTGAAAAGGCAGAAAAATATATAATTACAAAAAATTATAAAAAATAAGGTTTATTAAGGTGGAAAGAAAAACTGGTTCCAATTTGAATATACCAACTTTTTATCGTCTATTAATTATCGCAACATACTTGCATGTGAATGGACTATGTGTCTGTCTGTCCAGTTGTATGTACCTTAACTATTGCATGGTTTGAAATTAGGACTTCAACTTATGGGTACACAATTTCCAGTTGTCTATAGAAAGGCTTAATTTGAAAGTGGAGTCAATCTACCAAAACTTTTGACACGGAAGTAGTATATTGCAGCAAAACCGTATGCACGAAAAGATACCAGAAGCACTTTGATCTGATGCCAGAAAGTACGCGATTGCCCCTGCCGATTTATATGTAGTAGAACTAATTGTCCGCTGAAAAGAATTTCAACAAGGGTCAGAAAGCAAAGCCACAATGCCGTTATCCGAGATAAGGTCAAAATTGCGCATCAAAATAGCAAAGATTGGATTAAATTCGCCGAAAAGCGTTGCGGCTTTGCGATAGTATCTATATCAATTTGCCAATGGTGTGTTTGTTTATTGCAAGCGACCAGTTTCGAGGATTCTTCCTCAGACGCATATAAATAACAACGTGTATATCGCATGCAATTCACAACAAGATTTAGAAAAATATATAGGTAATTAAGGTAACTATATAATATTGCAATATTTAATAATTCCAAAAGGAGTAGAATAGGGCAAATGCATACATACTACCTACAATATCCCAATTTACTAAATGCACCTAAATTAATATGAACAGTCTATAGAACAATGCAAATTCAAATTTTGTCCATCAATATGTTTGTAAAAATACATTTAGGTATTTCTAGTTTTAAGTTTAATGCGTTCTTATGTTTTTTATAAATTGAAACCGTTTATTTATAACACGATTGTTTAACGTCCATCATATTTAAGTGTAAGGCAGTGGTTCTTTTGTTCCACCAAAATGAAGAACATGGTTTTCCCCCAAACTGAGAGAACATCGTTTAGTTACTAGATCAATTTTTTCCTACTATTATATTGGGATATATAAATAATTTAGTATTGTCAGTATATATAATAATTTGCATAAAGTTATTTTGAGATTGAATTAGCTGGAAATGTTTTGTTGTCTGGTGAGGGTTACGTATTAAACGAGGAAACTATAACATGAACTAGGGAAAACTGATTGTTAATTTTAGGTGCTAATTTTATTATATTATGACCCTTTTATATGTAGGTACACACCACATTGAGTCAGTCATTTTTGTGTCTCTTTCTCATTTCAGTAGTTATTTGCGTCGAAATCATTGCAAGCACAGATATCTTTTAGAATACATTTATTTTCCGAACGAAAATTTGATTCATATTTTTAAATTTCACATTCGGCTCTTCATGTTACAAAAATTAATTCATTTTCATTTAAGTTGTATCTTATGGAGGGAAGAGTAGTTTTAGTGCTACTAAATTTTTTCCAATTTATAATTTTGCTCGGTGCTTTTCTACAAGGACCAATTTTAACTTCTGCAGAAAATATTGATTGGATTGAGGAAACAAACCTGGATTTTGATATTCCATCAGAAGCATTTAATGCTTGTAAGTAAAATTGCAAAAGAAAGATAGAAAATATCATACTCTCATTCAATTAAAGATTTATTCTACTAGATTCATAAATTTAGTACAAAAAATATGACATTTTTTCTAATTTCAACTTGTATTGATCTACGAATTAAAATTTGCATCTATTGACTTTTTTATGTTGCAGCAATAAAAGATCATGATCAAATAGTGGTTTGCAGAGTTAAGGCTGAAGCGAAGAAAAGAGATTTACGAGCCATTTACAACATTTTTGATGGAAATTCCTCATTCGATGGAAATCTTTGCACTCATGTGGTTTACGGTCCATTTTTTATTAGTAGTTCATATCAACTAGAGGACTCAGAATATCTCAGTAATAAAGCTAAGATTGACACCACATTTTTCTTCATTCTGGCATTTAGAGTTTAAATAGTTTGACTTCTTTGGCTTTTTGACCGCTAATCTGGCAAAATGAACGAAAACGGACAAATTTAAGTAAAAATGCTTTCCTTCAAATGAATTAGTTCAATTATATTTGTTTGTAAAACATTAGGTGAGTTTTTGTTTAATTCGTTTAATTTGCAATTATATTTTGATAAAACTACATTGTAGATAAAACGTGCAAATCTTTATTTCAATTTTGCTGGTCTTTGCAATAATGGCATAAATATAAATTTTTCAATGCACCCTTTTCAATTTTGTTCATTTTTAACAGTGGAAACGAATCTTTTTTAATTCATTTTGACCAATGTTTCTCCTGGACGATTTAAACTCCATAGTTGTTTATTTTTAACGAACATTATATTTTATTTATTTACCTATTAGATAGTATTTGTTAAAATACAATTTATATAATTTTTTGTAATTGTGTGTTTGTTACAGCTGATATATCTGAAGTACCAAATGTTTCTAAGCGTTATCCTCATTTGAAAATTTTAATGGAGATAGGAATATCAAAAAATGCAACAGAAATTTTGAAGTTAACCCAACTAGGAGTGCAACTGCAGGAAAACCACTTTCTATTAATTACCCATTTGAAAAATATTATGAAGTATGCAAATTGACATATTCCGTATACGTATACGTATAAAATGCACGATTTATAATCATTACTCATTGGACTTTTTTGTGCTTTTAGAAAGTATAAATTGGATGGAGTATTCCTAGATAGGTCATTTCATCACTCTGTGAACAATGCCGCTGCATTTGATAAGTATTTGACAAGTAAATCAGTATCTACTGAAGAAACTTTGGGAGAGGTTAATAAAATTAATTTGTAAATCTTCACTTGTTACGATTTTTTACAGTGTGAGTATTTCATTCCGAATATTTATTACTAAATTTAAAGTATCTCGCGGACGAATTCCATAAAGAAGGTCTTCTAGTCACAGCAGAAATCGGAATGTACCATAAACAAATTGTACAAAATGCGCAAAAATCATGGCAAAATTATGTTACAACATTAAGTTATGCACGCGTTGCCGAAATGTCAAAAGTTTACGACTTTGTCGTCGTAAATGGATACAAGACAGAGTTTCGTCAAACCAGCATTAGTAATTACATTGCCCCGCTCTATTCTACCGAAGAACGCCACTTCAATATTCACGATCGACTGAAAACAATCATCACAGATTGGAAAGCGTATCCTAATAACCTGGTATTAGCAGTTCCGTTTTTTGGATATCCATTTTTACTCTACAACTCTAATTCGTCATCTTTCGGATATCTCACGCCAGCGGATCCTAACGGATTTGCCGGTCCATTACTTCGTCAAAAGGCTTACTGGGGGTATAATGAGGTAAAGTAAAAAAATAATCCTTTAATTTTAACAGAATAGAATTTGCAGAATTTGCCATCAATTTTTGTTACAATTTCTGCCTCTTTTTTAATATTACTTAATTTTGAAATTTCATGAAATCTGGCATCGTTCTAAAACCATAAATAAACCACGGAATGTTGAATGTTTAACAATGATTTTATGTTTCGTTGCAATTATTTCATTACCGGAATGGATTATAAAGTTCCGTTTTATAAACTTGAAATTATAAGGGAAGAATTTACATTGATATAATTTTTTTTTATGTAGATATGTTACACCACGATTTTGAACAAAAACGCGTGGAAAATGTATTGGGATTCACGTGCAAAGGTTCCGTTTATGAAAAAAGGCAACCATTGGATTTCATTTGATAATTGGAGAAGCATAAAAGAAAAAGTACTATTGGCCATGAGTTTCGGCCTAAAGGGAATCTTGGCGGATAGTGCAGATATGGATGATAGTCATTGTGCAATTACCAAAAACCCGTTATTAAAAAGCATAAATTATGCACTGAAAACTTCTATAACAGATGAATTACCAGCTCGTATCTGCAATTATTCAGACTCGACGTTTAACAATAATAAAGCTCCAATAATACATACGAATGTTTTCATCAAACAAGTAAAGTTGAATACAACCATTCTAATAAATTGCACCGCTGAAGGCTACCCTACACCCACTATAAAGTTAATTAATGTAAGTAATTTGTTTAAAATGTTTAATTTACTGATCAAAAACATCTTAGGTGTAAATGTCAGTTACTTACTGCTAGGTTAAATAATTATGATTTATTTTAAACAGTTACTGTTCATGTTGCATAATGGTCGGCTAAGTAATTTGCAACATTTAAAAACGCAAAGATTTATTTAGCTTCGATGTGGTTTTCTGAATTATTTCATTCATTGGAGATGAAAGTCAAAGGAAATTAACCACAATCAGAACACAACTTACTTTTACTTAATTTTGAAATACAAATTATTGTGTTGGATTTGTAAGACAATATAAAAATAACTTTTAAACATCCGCCATTAACGGGCGAACGTAACATTCTACATACATATCTATTGTTTTAGACAGAACTAACTGAAAACTTTGCATAGACATTTAATAACATATGTAAATAGTGAATTCAGAATGCTAATGAGGCCAATGACTCACTATAATTATCTATAATTTATTAGTTTTAAGTTAATCACAACTGCTTTTCATACTTGCAGGGAAACAATGAAACAATAAACACAATTAATGTTACTGAATACACAGACAAAGGTTTATGCACCATGCAAAAGAAACAAGTAACAACCTTGTTCATAAATTCGGAAAGCAACGGAAAATATGCATGTGTTGCAAATAATTCTGCAGGCGAAGATAGAAGAGACTTCTTTTTGATGAATGAAGCCCAACCATGTAAATAAAATACACACAACAATAATGTAAAAATGAAATACCATAGATGTCACAATGCTTTGAATATTGACTGACTTTTATATGATTTTCTAAACGTATATTGCATGTCTTCCTGTGATTTTTGCAATATTAAAAAACACGCAATTTATTAATTTTTGCTAATCTACTAGTTTTAACTCAATTTGATCAGATATAATTCAGCAATGTGTATTTTTGTTCAGTCGTTGTGGTTGACAAGGAAATATGGATCAGGAAAACACACATGGACTTTACATTGCCTCAAATAAAAAATATTAGTTAGTTGTTTGTACATTTAATTCATTTCTACTCTATCTTTGGTTTTGATTAATATTGAAGACAATGGATTGTTCTTTTTTTTCACAGCAACCATCGATGGAGAGCAAATATTATTCTGCAAAACAAACATACAAACAGTTGACGTTAAAAGAAATTATTACGATTTAACGAAAGCAGGGGACATATTCAGGGAAAAGCTCTGTGATGTCTTCATCTATGGACCATTTCCTGTCAACATCAAATATGAATTGGATGAAAAATATAATAGTAAGTACAACAATCATGTGGCTAGACTTCTGAAATGCGGTAGCTGGTTGAGTGGTTTTGGGTGGGGTTCAATAATAAAAAGTTGTCGAATTTTCGGTTCAGAGTTAAGCTCAAATGTTTTTTTCATCATAGTAAATTTTCAATTTAAACCCGAAAAACCTTTTTAGTGTTATCCATCATAATGAACTTCAACACACGGATGGAAATAAATATCGGATGATTCAATTATGGCTGCTGCTGCTGCTAATATTGCAAGCCAAATATATTATTGTAATATAACATGGCGACTTTTGATTTGTATTCCAGCACAACTGAATGCAGTAATAAATCTGACTCGATCATATCCAGATTTAAAAATATTATTGGAAGTATCCGTTGAGTCATTTTTCACCTTTGGCAATCATTCGGCTCAGTACATTATAGACTTCCAAAAATCAATACGGTAGGTAATAATTTTGATACAAACTGAATAATAATTCTAATTTTCGAATAATCAGAATTACATATGGTGTAATTTCATAGCCGCTATGGATTTATTGGAGTACATTTCGATTCTTCGTTTTACATGGATTCGTTGAGAGGCTCTTACCTAAATGAACACTCTGTCGAAGTGTTAATTGTATGTCGAGTTCATACTGTATGACTGTCAGTTCAAATTGCCTACATTTTTTGTTAACACTGTTTGTTGTTTAGATCATGCAAAATTTATTTCACCAAACCGGATTACTTCTGACAATGGAAATTGAAATCACTTCTGAATATGTTTTAAAAAATATTAATCAACAACAGTTACACAGAATGATTAAAATCTTTAACTACGTTTTTGTTAAAACGTACGACTTTACCATATCAACGGCTTCTAAAGTGACATCGCATAATGCACCGTTACCTTCCAGCAAAACACAGACAGTAAACATCATGCATAACTTAGAGAACCTTTTTGAGGGAGATCGGTCTGGAAACTACTCATCTTTAATATTTGGAATACCTATCAGTGCCTATTTTTATTTACTTAAGGAACACAACCCTTTCGCATTCGGTTTCAACGCTTCATCTATGATTTCAAAGCAAAAATCGTCTTACGGACACGTAAATAAATTTTAATACTAATACTTCCTCCATTATTGCAAAATTTTATTTATTACAAGTATTTGTTAGAGTCCACACAAATGATTGGGGAATACCGACAAATATTCCCATTTTTATTAAAATATTCAGTCTTTATAATTGGAGAACTGCTATATTATATAATTTATTGTTCGAAACAGGTTTGCTTCACTGCGATGCAGAAAAATGCAATCAATTGGGAAATGTACTGGGACAACGTAGCCAGAGTGCCATTTTTGAAAAATAAACAGCTGTGGTTTACATTGGAAACTCCGAAAAGCGTTTATGAAAAATTTCTATTCTACTTAACTTTACACAAAAAATTCAAGTTTAAGGGAATAATGGTTGACTCAATTGACAAAGATGACTTCCTTGGAGATTGCGGAAATATCACTTACCCGCTTCTTCGTACTACTCACAGCGCAATGAATGCCGCGAAGAATTCCGGAAAAAATAATGATACTCCTTCAGTATTTGAAGACTGGTGGTGGGTCGCAGCAACAGCAACCGCATCTCTAATATTACTGTCAGTTGCAATTATATGTGGTCAACTTATTTTTACCTACATAAACAAAAATTCCGTGAGTTATTTGCTTGAACATTGTTACCTTAGCTAATTTTATTTAATGTTTATTCATTTTTAAGATTTTAACTTACAAATCCACAATATTATATGCATATTTGTCAACGTTATCAAATTAGACACCTTCATTAATGAGATATTTGAAATAGGATCGACTCTCAAAAAAAGAAATAGAAGTTTTTATTTGGGGAAACACGCATGTGGGTAACAATGATGAAGATATTGAAAAGAAGCCCGAAGCGATGCCATACGACACATCCTTTGAACTTTCCCAAGACAAATATGAAATAGGTAAATATTAACAGAATTCCTGTATGGCCTTCAATTACAAATACTTGGTGGCCATTTCAAAGTTATTAATTGTCAATCAATTGAATCTATATGGAAACGTAGATACTCAAAATATACTTGGAGCCGGCGCATTTGGAGTTGTTTACAAAGGAAAAGTTGATGGTGATTTCGTTGCCGTGAAGTCAGTTAAACCAGGAGCTGACATACAATTTTTGAAATCCTTACTGTCTGAGTTGAAGATTTTAATTTATTTGGAACGTCACCCTAACATTGTCAATCTAGTTGGTGCTGATACAACAAAGTTAAAAAGAGGTTATACGTAACACGTGAAAGTTTATTTAAAAAAGCTTGAAAAGATGTTGTTCATAGTACTTTAAAAAAGTAAACTAACAAGTATATAAATGGTAAATTAGGAGTTAAGTACAAAGCATGGGGATATTATTAGTCAGTCTTGCCTTAAATTTTTTTTACATTTTAAAGAAGTGTGAATGGATTTTTTTAAATATTTCTGTAGGAATCGTTTTTATTTTTGTTGAATTTTGTCCACTTGGAAATCTGCAAGAATATTTGCGACAATCACGGCAAAATTTCCGAGGCCTTTCTGATAACAGTCACACCTATAATAACTGGCAACCACAAGATCTGTAAGTCACTTAATCCTTGTAATTCGCAATTAATAAAATATTATGACATATATAATTATGAACTAAATTAACGTTTTTTATTATTAGTGAAATGGACGTGAAGATCAAAAACCCACTTTCCGCAAGGCATTTGATCATATGGTGCCATCAAATAGCAATGGCTTTGGAACATTTAAATCACAAAAAGGTGGGACAGTGGGGAATTGTATATTATCGACTGGTTTAAAACAATTATAATTTACATTATAATAAGATAGTTAGAATTATTTGTACGACGATTTGGTCTTTAATATGCGTAATTTTTCCCTTCAGATAATTTATTTGCTTGCTGTTTGATTTGAATGAATTTCTAGATTATACACGGGGATTTGGCTGCAAGGAATATTTTAGTTTTCGAAAGAGAGCTTGTGAAAATAACTGATTTTGGCCTATCCAGAAAACTTTATAATTACAGTGAATACGTCAAAAAGAACCAGGCAATATTTCCATTCTTAATAAAATAAAATTTTAATTACGAATATCAAAGGTTTGATTGAATTTTAATTATTTTTTGCGTTATTTTTTATACTAGGAGCCACTCCCTTGGCGCTGGATGGCAATTGAATCGCTTCGAGACTTGACTTTTTCTACTCAGTCAGATATTTGGTCATTTGGCATTACAATGTGGGAAATATTTTCATTGGCAGAAACGCCTTATCCTGGCTTATCGTGGAGCCCTGAATTTCTAGAATTACTCAAAGGAAATTTGCGAATGCAAAAACCAATCCATGCAACAAATGAATTGTATGATCATAAAGTTATGTTTTTCAAGAACATAACCACTGACCAAATTTGCAAAAAATATTTATATTTGTGTTTCAATTGTCTCGTTTATTTTTCAATTTTTCATTAGTATTCCTTGTGTACTATCGAAAAAGTATCTAATTATATAGATCATATTATGAACCTTTTTCGAAATGTGATAATTTTAGCAAATATTTATTTAAAACTTATTGACAGATATGACTTTATGCTGGAATGTTGGCAAAAAAATCCGCAAAATCGACCAAAGCCTGAAGATGCTGTTGAATTTTTCTGCAACTTAATGAAATCAACAGCTTTCAAGGTAAAATATTTAATAGCTCTATTAAATTGGAAAACGTTTGAGCAAAATTATAATATTTTTTTGTAATTTTATTTATTTAGAGATATTCAATACATGACAAAATGCCTAAACCAGAAAGTGTGGATAGATACTCTCCGGCGGACAATTCAATAATGCCTTCCCCTGCTATACTCATTTGAAAATTCAGAAAGCTAAATTACTTCAATATTAGTCAAGCTAGGTAATTATGTTAAATTTTATACGCAAAGTTTAAGTGTAAATTATGGGGGTACATAATCATAGAACAATAAAACAACGAATTATGTTTTTACGAGAACTTCAAGTTTTATGTAACCTCATGTCTCAGACCAAATATTTTATTAAATATGCCTAATTGCTAATTGTTATCTTGTAGGAATTTTTAATAACTAACTAGAATACAAGAGTTTGTCCTTTGGAGTCACCTTAAATGTTAATTAATAAATCAAAACTTTTCAGCAAGGTCTGTATAGCTTGAATTGTTACTTTACTAACTCGAACTTTGATGAGATGAATTATTTGCAGTCAGAATTGTGTGTTAATGTACCGAAATAGTAAATTTCAATTATTTAAATTCAGTAGCCGCCACAATCTCCGCCTCCATTTTGACAACATTTTCGAGTAAAGCAGTTGGAAGTACAATAAATATCTGAACCGCATCTTTTCTCCCGTCCTTCGCAAGTTCAGTTGTCCTGGTATTTATTGCTTTGTTATTGTAGCTTACTTAAAATGCTGTATTGTAATTGTAACGCATTTTTGTCGGTGGAGTGTTGTAAAGTTTATTTAGGTCGTATGTCCTACTGCCTACGACGACATCTACGATTTTGTAGTAGGGTTCAGATGCAAAAAAGACACAATTTGCATTTTGCAACTGATACACGTCGTCAAATTAGTTATAATAGTAATACATGAAGAAGGAATACTTTTAGCATAATAAGTTAAATGTAAAGAGCAAAAGGAAAATAAATACCTACCACCTATCAGAAGCGTACCCGTGTACTTCCTTCACTCTGCCTATTCCCTACTTAATTTTAATACAGAACATTTGCATTATTATACTGACATGCTTATTTCAGCATGTTATTTCATTGCCTAGCAAAATATTTCGTTGCATGCAGCTTGTTATCACGTTAATTTCACATTCAGCTATAACATACATAAAAGTATGTTGATAAATGAAAACATGCACAGCACAGCACAAGTACATCCTGAATTTTCTTATCAAAATATGGTTGATGTTTGCTTTTCACCCCCTATTCATAGAATCACTAGCAGAGTGAGGATATGTATCGACGAAAAAAACGAAAAGCGTATGTAGATACATAGATGATGACTCATACCACAAATATGCTTAAATACATGAGAAATAAAATATGACTTTATGTTTAAATTAAACTAAGATTGTACACTAAAATGTACGAAAAACTCTTCCTTGATTTGAGCTTTTGGGTTCTGAAACACCATACATGTGTAAATATAAGGCTTGTAGTTTCAAAATTGAAAGTACATACTTTTATACACATCCTCGCTTTGATCATGAGTCATTAGTGCAGAGTTGGGTATAGTTGCATTATTTGTGGATGTTTCAATACAATGTCAGCGTAAATAGTTTAAATGATAACCTTTAACCATTGTACCACCGCACCGCGTAGGCTTTGACAAAATGGTACGAATACAACGGTGTTGTGAATGCATAACGAAGGAGCACGGTATACGTATAATGTAAATAGAATTGCCTTGTTTTATAGTTCATACCTAACTAAAAGTTACAATTTTAGGTAGCTCACTCATCAGCTGATAGCTTTCAAGAAATAACTATTCTTACAGATAAGAAACTCACGTAAGTGTAGAGAAATCTGGCCTAGCAAAAGATTTGTAAGGTACTACGGCTGCAG
>JABASD010004723.1:0-14499 GCA_019776165.1 Pogonognathellus flavescens | reverse complement strand
AGTGTACTCCTTCCTTAATTCCATGTTACAAGCCACTTCTCCCACACTTCACACTGCAAGTTGTACTCGCCTTCTAATGCTTCCCCATCCGCTCCTTTCCTGCTTAAAAGTGCAAGTACCTACAAGTAGTACAACTGTAAGTAGCGTTTACATGGCATTACACGACTACCTAGCCGGCTGCATTCTACCCGGGTGCAGAAGGACGCTGAGGAGCTGGTGGTGGATGGAAAGTGGATGCGTCCACGGATGGATATTCTGTAGTAATAAATTAAAAGAGAAATAATGGACTATCAAAGTGAAATTATTGGCTGGCATTGAGAACGTTCGAAATATCTGCAATGCAGAAAGTGGAAAATGAAGTGGAGAGAATGAAGAAAATAATTTTTTAAATTATTTCATTGTCCTCATTTGCATTTGTATTTATTTGAGCGAAGCGCAAGAAGGGCGACTTGTAAACGGAGTAAGTGTATTAGTAGTCTGGGAGTATTGGTGGCAGTAGCCAAGATCATTTACAGTAAGTAAAAAACAAGTGAGAGAACAAAGAAGGAATAAGAATCAAGTGCTACAAATACAGAAAATAGTTCTGAGCTGCACGTGTAAAAACTTTTTCACGGCTCCACGTAGTCGCTCCACCAAAACTTTTCCCAAACTTCTGTGTGTGCCACAACTTCGACTTGGACTCTCTCACTCCGACTATCTCCACTTTCTCAAGTATCTGGAGTATCTGCCTCCCTCTTATTTCGTACTCTCTCGCAGTCCTCTCTCTCCACTCTCTCCTGCTGCTCCCGAACTCACTCCTCTGCTCTCTTCGTGCCTCTCTTCGTGCCTCGCTTCTGCCTTTGTGTGAAGACATTCTGTATCGATTCCTGCTCCAACGAGAGAGAGATCGATAAGCTTGTCGTCATCAGACTTCGCTACTACGAAACACACTATGCTCCTGACACTCCTTACAACCACTACACAATATACCCGTCATATCCACCACTGGAGAAATGTATACACTACTGATACTTTCTCTTCCGCTGCAGAAACATGCTGAGAAATAAGCTGGACCCGCGGACTCTGCCACCACTACTCGACGACATCTAATACCCGAAATGCAAAACTACTCCAACAGGATCTCACAATGAAAAACAGCCACAGATGGGGACCACTTTTAATTCACTTCATTAACTATCCATTTACTTCCGCCACTACAAACTTCCCATCTAAATCAAATCCTAATGTCCCATTTCACTTTCCCTCACTCCCAACGAAACGCTCAAACAACTCACTCAACAATCAACACTCCTCATTTATAATTCCTCTCCTCAACTTTCTCCACTTCCGC
Organism: Pogonognathellus flavescens; assembly: GCA_019776165.1. Classification (NCBI taxonomy): domain Eukaryota; kingdom Metazoa; phylum Arthropoda; class Collembola; order Entomobryomorpha; family Tomoceridae; genus Pogonognathellus; species Pogonognathellus flavescens. The sequence continues at coordinate 13,169 of JABASD010004723.1, read as the reverse complement.
TTTACACACACCAGCACAAACTTGCACAAACAACTTACTTAAAACTCTCATTAATTCCAATATTCAACATTCACACCATTTCTCCCGTCTCCACACTCTTCACCCATCAATTGCCAAACAACTTACTTAGCTACACAGCCCTACTCTTTTAATTAGTCGCTGCAAACACAAAAGCCTCACACCTAAACGACGAAAGTCGCTTTGAAGAACCCGTGAAACACTCAAGATAATTATATTATCCTAAGTGACAGCTGCTGCACTGTGACTCGTTATCTGTTGATACTCCACATGGTCCACATGGTCCACATTCAATTTACATTTAGGAAATAGCGTAACACATGGAATTATTAATTATTGACTAAAAGAATTTGGTTGGGAATTGAGAAGAAACGGATGAAAAATATTTGAATTTTAACTCACGCAGAAGCCCATCTTTGAAGTGCAAGTCTTTTTCTTTTGGCGTCCATGAACAGATTCAGTTGAGATTTGATTTGTGGATGCAAAACTTAAGAAATGACTTGTAAAATTGTTAACAGCAGCCCAATGCATTTCTCATTTATGGAGAAATGACATCAAAATGACAAGGAAACTTTTTTCGTTGTGATGAGGCACCAAATATGAACACTGGGACGAACAGTAAAACTAAAGTTAACTAATGATGATGAATTAGAGTATGGAAAGAGTCGTAACTGCTAAGAACAGGCAATCGAAGAAACAAAGAAAGAATGGGGGATCCATTCCTCATAGATACTTTATGGTAGTAATCGGACGCTGATGAAGTGTATGTAATTTGATCAGTGTGTTAACGAAGAAATGCTTTATCAGGTTGTAGGACATTAGCAGAAGAGTAGTTGTTAGTATTATGATTGCTGCAATTAAGATTATGATCTGGATGTTGGTAGAACGGGAGGATTTTGGTTTGGTTGTTTGCGAAGAGGAAATGAGAAAGTTTATCGACTGGAGAAAGAAGAAGGAGACGGAATTGATTGAATCGTGTGACTGTTGGGGAATGAAAAAGTAAAAGCTTTTCTGCTGAGTCTATTCTTGTGTCTGTGAAGTCTGTGTCCTCCGTGTGCGTGTCCTCGTCCGTCGATCCTCGTCTATCTGTTGCTGCTACTCTGCTCTTCCTATCATTCCTCTCATTCTCTCTCTTTTACCATTCCATTGTGTTTCCTCAGTCTCAGCAGTAGTCGCTTTCTATCAACAAAATCGTCGTCTTTTTCGTCTTTAGTCGCTCTGTCTTCCACCCACATGCGCACAACTACCCGTATGTTCTTCCGCCGTTTCTGGTTGTCGTCGTCGTCGTCCTCCCGGATTGTGGGCTCACTTGCTACGTGGACTGCCAAAGTCAGAAGTACTCTCTACTCGACCAGCAACTGAGTCAACGGACTGCTACGACTGAAGTTGTTACTGCTACTACTGAAGTTGTTCCCGATAATAAATAATCGAGGAAGAATGACACGTCGTCCATCGTCCGTGCTCCTTTTCTCGCTCTGTCTTTTCTCACATTCTTAATTAAATGACTTTTACTCAATTATTCAACTCAACCGCTGCGCTAGGCATGCCATCGCGACTGCCAAAACCGAAAGACCAACCACGCAACAAAACAACACAACAGACACAACCAGACAACTCTGCTCAGACTCATGTCATCAATTACAATAATGGACAATAATTAATAAATAATTCATTAATGAAACCTCCTTGTCGCGTGTCTGTCTGCTCTGTCCGCCGCCCTGTCTCACCGTCTCTTTTCTTTCTTTGTCTTCTGAATTATTTCTCTTCTTTTCTCCCGGGTTTCTATTGTTCAACACAATTCCTCAAACCCGTTCTTAGAGCCGCATGCTGCTGTAAATAATTCTCACGGACGTTTGGAACCTTTTGCTGTCTGCTGAATGAACTTAATGGCGAGAGTTGGCCAAAGAGAAGAGGAATGTTGTAGAAATAGGCCGAAGAAACAGAAGAGAGGCAGTTCGGAACTCCTCGAGACGGGAGACTCTGATCCGTCAAGGAAAAATCTTCTGTTTATTTATTATTTTTTGTTTCCTTTCGGCTATCAAACTTGTCATAATAAACAAAAAGTCTATTTTCTGTAGAAGACCATCATCGCTTCGTCTGGCTTGTTGTTCTTCATCTCTTCTGCAACTACTACCATTCACCATTCCACCAACAACTCTAACTTTATTCTTCTTTTTGTTTTGTGGTCATGGTCTCCTCCTCATCTGCTAATAAAATATGATCTCAGCCCTCGCTCCATAATTTCTATGCACCTCCTCAACTTCAACAACGCCAACTCCCTCAATATTTGCACGAAAGAATAAAACAGACAGGGAACTCATTTTTGGTAGAAGAAGAGTCAATCATGAAAAGAAGAGTAAGACAGACCGACGGACAGATGTGGGCCGCAGAGACAGAAGAAGATACCGAAGATGCAAGCCAAGATGCAGCAGATGTGGAAAACGGAGAGAGGAAAAGTAAGTGACGGAAGAAGAAAAGAAGGAGGCAGCTGTGCCTGTTGTGGCTCTCATGAAAATCTCAACTTACCCACCGACTCAACTAAGTTTATTACAACAGAAGTCTCAACTGAACTGAAAACTGAGCCATAAAATTGCGTGTTGTTGTTTTCTTACCTTCTGGCGTAGAGTGAAAGCGTCCTGTGATGTCCAATCGGTTCGATGGGGAATTCCCTCTGAGTCCAACGCACTGACGACGAGGCTCTCGTCGGCAGTTTTAAATTACGGTTATCCATTACACATTTTATTAACTTGTTCCGGGTTTAGACAACATTTCCTTGCTCACATGATTGTTGCTTTATGCTGCCCTGCAGAACACACTTGACACTTTGCGAGTGGTGGGAGTTGTCGTAGGTTTGGAATCTGGAGAGAATTGGAATGGCTGTGCCGTAGAGAACCGCTGCGGAATAATTAGGATGATTAAAAAGAAAGTTTTTGTGTGGAGAAAAGCGGATTTGTTGCGGGAGACGTGGTGTGTGTGTACGTGCGTATATTTGGGTGAACTGTGTTGGTTGGAGCTGTGTGTGGCATGTGGATGTCGGGAGACAGGAGGCAGCAATGGAAAATGGAATCAGCACACGGGAAGTGGAGCGATTATATAAGTGATCTTCCGTAAACGTAGCTCCACTCTTCATACTCCCGAACCGATGTCCCCATATCCAGCCACATTCTTCTGCGCAGTAGAAATGTAATACTTTCGTCTCTGGAAGTGCACAATGCTCTGTCAGTCTCCCGAATACTCCGCGTGTGTTTTCTCCCGTCCGTCCGTATCTTTCTCTCTCACTTAATAACTAAAAATCTGCCGGAGATGTATGTTCCATGTGTTCTGCTGCCACTATAACAAACTTATTACTCCTAACTTTACCAACTTGACTTGTTATGCGTCCATGTTATGAATGTATCCGAATTGTAGTTTCTCTCCGGATGTGAGTCTCTCATCGTCCAATCCCAACATCCACCCGTAACCAACCTGCAAAACAAAGTCTGAGTCTGAAGAGCAGAGAGGAAGGGCTGAGGCAGCAAACCAGGAGCAGGCACAGAATATGACAACATGCATTATCCCGTCCTATTGACGGCAGACTGGTTCCATTTACTCCATCCGAGATACAACTACGACTACAACTACAAGACACAAGAGATTCGCAGATTCTTCTTCTCCGATACTCCGCTCAATATTAAAAGCCCCAGCTCCAGTCCACGTCTCTTTCTCATTTCATTCCTCTCAACTCAATTCCACTCCACTCTCTCCAAGTCTTCCTCCATTTCCTTTATATTCATTAATCAAATCAAATATCAACATGGAATGGAGCAGCGTGAGCAGATCGGAGCCTTCGGAGCAGATCCTCATGCACGACTACGAAACTACAAATGCGCTTAAGGATTAACAAGTAAAGTGCTACAAGTCCAAAGGATTCAATAACTGAACCATCATCATTTTCATCATCGTCGCGTAACTTTCTTTTGGCTTTTACGCGCACTAAACTATTCTATGACGACGTTCCTTCCATATTCCCCATTATTCCCCTCCGAATCGCAACAACCCGTCTCCATCCTTAATCTACCTTCACCCAAACACAAAACCCGGCTTTCACGGGGGCTTTATTCTCTAAACTCATTTGCCGTAGGTTAACAGATTAATATTTTATACGTGAACATCTATTACGGCATTAAATTAAGGTACTACACAGAACCCGGGTCTGCAGCTGAATACTTTTCTTCCTATGTACTCCTTGCTCTTTACCTCGATACTCTTTGCCTCGATACTCTTTGCCTTCGGTGTGGTGTGCAGATACGCGAGTACCCCACCGTGGACTTACTAAAAGCTTATTTCTTCTTTTTCATCCGGATTTGTCTTTCACATGCGCGCAACACATTATGAAGCATTATTATTAATAAAAATTGCAGTTTTCCAGTAATATACAGGAAAACCGGGTTGTTAGATTTTATGGGCAAAGCCCCGGTTTTTTGTTTTCTTGTCTAATGACTCTACTTGTGCTTAGAATATTCTGTAGTGAGAGCCACTACGCTATTCCATCCTGCTGATTTTCTAGCTGCCAGTTTCTATTCTGAGGCAAAATGTTGAATGGAAATCTCTAAAGTGCTTTTAACCGGAAGATCGATCGCCTTGTACAAGAAGTAGCTCTCCGGAGGAGCAAAGAGTCTTTTAGGCAAAGCAAAGTGGTACATAATGGCAATATGCATCTGTCAGCAAAAACTGACTGCTCTGTGAGTCGATGAGATGGGACGATGGAAGAAAGCGCGTCAAGTGATGAGAAAGAGATTCACAGAAAGTGACGGCACATCTTGTTGACCCAAATATGGAAAATAGGATTTTTAATGATTCTTCTTGTTCGTACACAGTCAGTCAATCATTTTCATTGGCACACATAAAAAAGAACAATCAGAATTTTGTCTTCCATCTTCACCCGCCGCGTCCCCGACCAAGACAACAACAACAACAACACCTCCTCGCCTTTCCTTCATCCTTGTCCAAATATACTTCTGCCTTATAGTGGTGGGTTGTGGCATGAGCTTCCGGTTGAGTGATGACGCTAAATATGAAGATGAGTGAATTAGAAGTCAAGTGATGATACAATGTTCACAGCACACGTTCTTCCTGGATAATTGCCGGGGTGGGGAAAGGTGCAGATCGTCCTCTTCGTCTTCGATCGATTGGCTGTCAATTGATAAGTTGTCCGTTAACACACCACGGGTTTTCGCTTGCGGGAAGAAAGACAATTCCTCTTCACTGTCACACGCCATTCAAAACAAAAACAGAATAAGAACAATGCAGATGATATCACACGTATGACGTCTCTCATTTTCAATGGCAGAACATTTTCGCGCGAATAAATAAAATATTTAGATCAGAATTAGAGATCTGTGGGAAAATGAGTTGACATCCTCCGTGTGTGGATTGCGTGGGAGTAGAAGTCAATTTCATTTGTATGGAAATGCAGGAAGGATGTGAATGTAGGTATTGTTATAAAATATGCAGATGAGAATTGAAAAGCGGAGAAAGTTAAGAGAGAAACCTTTCATCCGAAGACTCCCACTGAACCAGAGGTTTGTTTTCTAGCGAATTGTACTCTTTCTCTTTGTTGTTATTTGGGATGGCCAGTCGTTGAGGTGGAAGCAACGGATGAACTTTGCAATTTCGAGATTCTTCATTTAAAGAAGTGGTCGTGGCAGCAGATGCAGATCCGCTCAAACAATCCGATTTATTTAAGTTCCCTGCAGCATTTCCAGGGCCAGCCACATTTGACTTGCTGTGATGCTTTCTTTGATGTTGTTGGTGAGGATATGGATGATTATGATTATGAGAGTGATGGTCCAAAGCTTCTGTTTCCTAAAACCACAAAAATTACGGCAGTGAATAAATTAGTTTACAATCAAACACCAACATTGCAACAACACAACATAATTTATTCCAGTTTTAAACGCTGACCCGAATAGTAAATAAATGTGGATGAAAGTATAAAGGACTGGGTTAATAATTGTAATTTTTATATTAGAATAAAACTTAACTAACCTTGCATTTATTTTGCTTAATTAAATCCCGATTTTCTAGAAAATCCATTAGAGAGTATTTTCCGCGTACATATGGTGCGGAGTTGGGACTGCGGAGTCGACGACGAGCCAAACATACAACCACCAACACCAGCACCGAATCACTTTCATCGGAGGAGCCGAAGAACGGAGATAGTGTTATGTTATGACATACACGAACTCATACATTTCCCGGAACGAGAACGAGAAGTCCCGACACGTGTCGAAGATTCAGTCGGGATAATCTGATCCAGTCAGGATTAATTTTCATCGTGGTCGTGTCGTACATTCTAAACACATTCTGTGCTCAATCTTATGAAAATTATATCTTCACAACAATTTTTTCATGCTGCATGCAGCTCAATATTTCAACGCCCAACGGACTATGCTCATCCACTTTCTACAGAGAGAATTTTTTACATTTTATTCAATATTAGAAGATTGTAGCAGTTTTGAAGTTGACAGAGATGAGAACAGAGATGAGATGCAGAAATAATGCGACACTATGGCCGCAGACGTATAACGTATCAATTATTAGCATGTCTATTTTAGATCTTCGCTAATTAGGGCCGTGGACCCTGTAAAGTATTATTATAAGTATTATGTAGTAATATTGAAAGACGAAATAAGAGTAGTAGAGTTGGTAGTTGGTAATGGTAAATAGCTGTAGTGAAAGTGGAAGAAGGGAAAACAGATGAAAGCTGCCAGCATAGCAACGCAGGAAGTGTATCCAATCTAGAATCATGTTTGATCGTTTGCACTTGTTGTGTAGTTACAATTTTCTCACTTTCTCATTCATATCGATTTGTTTTCATCCCTTTATCGTCCATTTCGCTATTTCAATCAAACCACTCTATTTTCAATTTTGATATAATAAAAAGTGACTAAAAATGCCACCTCCAGCAAATAAGGCTCAAACTCCGAATCCAAATGCAGGCAACAAAAGGTCTTCCAAGGGAGCCACTGCCAGAAAAGGAAAACGTCGGGGAGACGATGACGAACATGGCTACTCCTCAGGCAAAAACCAACAATTGTCCAGACCTCCTGATCAAGAAAAACTCACAGCTGATGTAAATAATTGAAATTAAAATATTCTGCCAAATGACCATTGACAAAACTGTCCAATCCCTTTTCCCATTGGGGCTAGTGAAGATTTTCATTCACTTTGTTACAAAAATGAAATTTTATTGTTTATTTATTTAGCAATTGAAAGAGGAAATCATTCGCAGTCTCACCGTTTCTGATCCTTTAAAAGAAAAGAATTTGAGTGTTTGGGATTTCAATGAAAGGTTAAAAGATTTAATTCGTTCATTCATTGTTTTATCATGTTTGGATTTTGGAATCATGACACTTGTTAATCGTGAGCACAGTAGTAAATAAGAAGTTTGTTTTCGTGCAGGGGATTTGTGCCTTTAGTTGTTGAAGATCAAATGGTGACATTGTTTTATTTGCCATCTGAGTTGATCTTCAAAGAAACGGAAGAGATAAGAGAATTCAAAGGAGAATTAATTGATTTCGTGTCGGATCCAGAGGAAGAGGAAGTACCGGAAGAATCTAATGAACCCAAGTCCAAAGTGCCACCAATTCCTAAACTTGGAGACAAAGAAAAAGAGAAAGTTCCCGAAGTGAAAGAACAACCAGCAGCAGCAGCAGAAGAGGAAGACAAAGGTTTCAAACAATTTTAGTAGTCAAACTGCGCCATTTACAAAAACGCAGCAAACATTTTGTATCGTAATTATTTATACTATTAATTATTTATTATTATTTATGTCATTGTCACAATACAAAATGTTCAATTGCGTATTACTAAAATAATGTTAATAATTTACTATTAAACAAATAATGAATGCGTTTTTTGTGGCACAGATAAAGACGAGGATGCTCCTCCACCGCCACCACCTGCTGACAATAAACCAAAAAAGTTGCTGAATCAATTCAACTTTTGTGAAAGAGCATCACAGACTTACAATCAGCCCATGAGAGTAAGACCACGTTTTATTTACTATTTATATGTAGGTATTAATTAGTGCTTTGAAACAGTACACGGTAACTATCCACAGGAGCATTCATGTCAAACTCAACCTCCCCCAAGGGCAACATACAAAGACTATTGCAACCAGTGGATCATTTACGATGCGTACGAGGCAGACAAAGGCAATCGTCCAAAAGAAGTGAAACCTGGCGCACCGGGCGAAGAAGCGATGCAGGTGGAAGAATCCCAGGGTGACAAGGATGATCCTGACAAGAAGAAAACACCGCCGGCCGGAGCAGCTCCAGCTGCTACGCGAAAAGATAAAGAAAAAGAAGGAAAGTATGTCGCTGTTGGTTTATTTTAATTGTAATTAATTTCTAGGTTGTAAGTACAAATGGTCAAATGAAATATTTTAATTTTAGAATTGCGCAGAGAGAGCAAGTGAAAATGAGGAAGCAATCCGTTCTTGAAGGAACAGCAGCTCAGGACGCGGCGTTGACGAAATCATGTGAAGGTCTTAGAATTCTCGAACGACTCGTCATGCAAAATATTCACAACGAAGTTTTGTACGGTGAGTATTGAACATTTTGTGCAATAGGGAAAGTGTTGCAAATGAAGTTCTGCAGGATTATTCAGTTATTCATTGATTTCAGCAGAAGTTGATGAGTGTGTGTTCATGTGTGTGTTAAGACTTCAGTTCATTATGTAAACACTTTCTGGCCTTTTGTGGCCTACTTTTTCGATGTTTATCTTCTCTTCTTCTTCTTTTCTATCTTCCTTCGCTTCCTCCTCCTCATCCGTTCCTATTTTTACTTTTTGCGTGCTCATGTGTGTAAGTCACCGATACATTCGTGCACATCCACAGGCTTCATTTATTCTTTTTCTTATGCCTTTATGACTTTCCTTCAACACGTCCACCTTTATGATGCAGATTTCAAGTACTACGAAGACCCTGCTGATGAGTACAGAGACACTGGAGAGGGCACATTGCTGCCTCTTTGGAAGTTCGCCTATGACCGTGCAAAGAAGTTGCATGTGACTGGAATTTCCTGGGCGCCCAATGAGCCTGACCTTTTTGCCGTCAGCTACGGATCATGTTAGTTCTTTCCCAAACATAAAACTAAATTTAGCTCTCCAAATAAACAAATCTCAATCACTCTCACGCGTCCAACTTACATGAATCTAAATAAAAGTGAGCTCATGTCAAAATAATTATCATCCATTCAAATCTTTGTTTTTGTAAATGCAGTTTCCTTTGTTCATCCCATTCTCGATGGCATGGTCGTCATTTTCTCCATTCGCAATTGTGGATATCCAGAGTACGTGTGGCTGGCACCAAAGGGCGCTATGGCTGTGGACGTTCATCCCGAGTACGAAACATTCCCTTTTCAAAATTCTTCTTCAATATTAATTAGCTAATTAAATGTTTGGTAGGCGCCATTAATTGAGCGTTGATAATGAGTGATGGGAAATGAAATTGTTGACTGAATAGCAAGAACAGTTTGCTGTGCACTGCTCTTTACGACGGGAATGTTGCAATTCTGAGCGTGGCGAAGGATGAAGATACGACGTCGTTGGTGATGAGAAATGTTCCAACGGAAACCAAGCACCGAGCTCCAGCGTGGAGTGTAAAATGGGGGTTGGATGACATTGATGGAAATCCGAATTTCTATTCGGCTGGAATGGATGGTCGTATAATTCATTGGGCTCTGGAAGTTCCTGATGCTCACGGCACCGGAGGACTGGTCGGCACGGAAATTGCCGTGCTGCATTTACCCAATGCGCCCGTCGCAGGACCTGATGGCACCACGTACAGACTTTTCGGTAAAACAGTTCTTCTTTTAAAAGCATTTTAGTGAGTCGCAGTTTACTTGGGAGTGGCTATTATGCAGAGTGAAGGAAGTTGCTGGTTGTGCTTGGAAGACGCGGATGATGACAGAAATAAAAGTGAAGTGTTGAGTTTGTTGATACTTTGATGGAAGAGAGGAAGCCGACGTCTGGTCGTTACGGAGGACTCTTTCGGCTCTTTCTTTTATTTAGATACAAACTGGGATTTAATTTGCGTTTCTTTGTGACTGGGTGCTATTAGTGTTGGGCATGAATGAGTGGGATTGAATATAAATATGAATGTGCGGAGATTAAAGAGCTGATTGATGACTTTCAGGTTGTGCTCGAGTCTTGGCCTTCCATCCCAAAGAAAGAACGACGTTTCTCGTTGGAACGGCTGAAGGAAATATTTTCCGCTGCTCGTCTCTCTACGGATCTAAATTTCTGCAGGTTAAAAGTTAAAAGTGAACTGAGCTCTTGTCTCTCTTGAAGACTTCTTAGAAGCGTCAAAGAGCGTCTGTCTTTCTTTCTTCGGAGAAGTCTTCCGAGAGTACTTCTGTTTGTGTTAAATGAATTCATTGGGATTTGGATGATGATGTGTTACGATGTATTTATTAGATTTACAATGCTCACTTCTTGCCCGTGGCGGCTCTTCAGTGGAATGTCTATCATTCAGACGTCTTCATTTCTTGCAGCGAGGATTGGACTATCAAAATTTGGGATCGCAGAGATCTGTCAGTTCCCTTTCAACTTTTCCAACGCTCTTCTTCCTTTCTTCATCCTCTTCAACATTCCTCCACTCATTCTCTCACCACTTCACCAAGTCTCAAGTCGCTACCAACGTCTTTTGTCCCATTTTATGCCGTCACACTGTCTCACGCTGCCATGTTCAAATCAGTTCCCATCAATCCACAAAACTCTTCTTTCTTCGCCATTTAAACTCACCTTTCTTGCAAAGCCCAAGGCCGCATTTTAGAATTTTGTTTTTCTCAAAGCCTGATAAGATCTGTCTACTGTATGTAATCATAATTTACGTGCCTCTAGAAATTCATTGATGACTTTGGCTTTAGTTTTACTTTACACGAAAGATTGATTGTTGGCGATGGAGATGAAGATGGTGAAAGAAGGAATTTATTTTATTCATTGTTTGGATGGAAATGAAAGATGGGAGGAAGGTGTTTCGGCGTATGAATATTTATGATATGAAATGTTTGCTAATTTTCTGTAGCGAGCCGATGTACGTCTTCGAGATTGGAATTCCAATCTTGGATGCTTGTTGGGCCCCTTACTCTTCTACTGTCTTTGCTGCTGTCACTGACGAGGGAAAGGTTCGCTCTTCTTTCTCTAAAATATGCCGGCATAAAATCATAAAATCCTTGTTGCCACACAGTGCCCTTCTTTCCCATCCTGTCCTACTCATTCTTTCTCAAAAGGACTAATCAGTTATTTGCATTTAGGTGCTTGTGTATGACTTGAATGTGAACAAAGAGAAACCCGTTTGCTGTCAGCAAGTAGTGACAAAAAAGAAAGTGCGACCGCACCGAATTCAATTCAACCCTCTTTACCCCATCATTGTCGTCGGAGATGATCGGTAAAATTTATTTCTTATCGTCAATTTTAATATTGACATAATTGTGCAGGTTTTATTCAATTTTATGGCTAATTCGAATTGCAGAGGTCAGTTAACAAGTTTGAAATTGTCTCCGAATTTGCGGGTACTGCCAAAGGACACCAGAAGTATACTGTTGGAAGGTGACACCCGGATTAATTTTGAAATCAATAAAATGTCAAAACTGTTGACATTAGTTCGCGATCCAGAGTCAATTACCAACCCAAAGGTCATTCCAGGACCGGCGAAAGACACAAAACAAGTGAAAACAATTTTGGCTGCCATGGGCAATTAAGAATAAGGCGAGATACTCCACTGCGTCTCTTTCCTTTCAATAACCTGTAACTTACTAAATTGAATACAAATTCATTCTTTATTAAATCTGCGAAATTCGCATTCATTCATTTCGTGTATTATTATTATTGTTAGTATTAGCATGAGCGTAATTAATTATAAAGTAGTGTTTGTGATGGAGAAAAAAGTGAATATAGAATTAAGAATGTTGTGAGTATGACTATTAAGCTGTTCTACATGAAAGTCATATGAACGTCAGTTTGTTTTACACCGAGAAAAGTAAACATTGGTCATACTGAACAGACAAAAAGTTCCGATTCCTTTGAAGCATCCACTTGAGGTACGATCCTCGTCGTTTCCATTTTCGTTGACAATTTCACTTGTTGCGTCATTATGTGAAGGTGATTGAGCGAATGTACTTTCAGAAGACATCGCTTCGAATTTTCTTTGCAGTTCCTCTTCCAGCATTTGGTTTTTCTCAATTAACGACTCCAATTCCTCCTTCTTTTGTATTAATTCCTTTTCTGAGTTCCCCAATTTTTTTGCCGAGTCCATGAGTAAGTTTTGTAAATCTTGTACTTGCAGTTTTAAAAGACGATTGTCTCTAATAATTTTCTCCAGTTGAACACGAACAAGTTGTTGATTCGTCTTAAGGTCTTCTATCACACCCAAAATTACTTCTGTACGGTCTTTCCTCATCGAGTAATAATACCTCGCCATTTCCCAATACGCACCTATAATAGTTCACACTCACCTGTCAATTCAAATTATTTTACACCAGAGCTATTAGAATTATGTACGTACACGTTTTACGTTTTATATACTAAGCAGGGGCGTATCTAGGATTTTGTGATGGGGGGTCGAGTCATCTGGGGAGAGCTCAAAGCCCAAAATTCGGCTCTTTTGAAATTTTTCGAACAACCTCTTTTTCCAGGGATCTGGGTCGGTGCACAAGCCCCGTGAGCCCATACGTAGATACGCCCCTCATGCCTCATACTAATACATTTTCATGGAAAAAACAATTGGAAGGAAAACTTACTGAATTCAATAATTAATATGAGATATTTTCCTTTGTTTTCGTATGTACACTTTAAGTAGGTCGGTACTTCCGCCAGCAATAACCAACTCGAGTATTTTAAACCAACTCAATAATTTTAAGTTTATTTTCTAGATATAATCAGACGGACAAGGAATTTATTGACACATGCACTGTACGTGGTATAATCATAGTAAAACTAACTAAGAAATAAATGGATTCAATGCACACTCTGACTGAGGGCGAAAAGAAAAGAGCGTACTTTTATTAATAGACGACTTTCATAAAGCCACTTGGGATACTGTGATATTTGGGCGCAGGCTTTAGTACCTGTGTTGTAATGCATTTTTTACGTTATTTTCGTTCTAT
>JABASD010004722.1:0-14501 GCA_019776165.1 Pogonognathellus flavescens | reverse complement strand
TGGGAATGGATCGGATTAGCCCTGTTGAGAATAGATGGCGATGCATTTTATACATCCGTTGGTTGTAACGGTTTATTAATCCTCAGATTCTAATTACTAATTACATAATATGATTATCAGGTAATGATTTTGAAAGCCGTGATTTATTATCTGGATATATGCTTAATATAGTAAATGAAAACAAGGAATTGGATTTCATTGAATAACATTGCACTGTGCATGAATATATTAATAGAATAGTGGATTAAATGGATATTCAGCTGGAATTTGGCCATAAGGTTGGTAAAAGGGATTAGGGTTGAATCGGTTGTACATATATTCAAGATTGGGTCCTTGTCCGTATCCCAAATTCATAAAAGGATTTCCAACTTGAAATGGAGTTTGATCAAATAATTCATATGACCCGTAAGGATTTGCATTAAATACAGACGAATCATAGAAATTGCGTTTTTCTCCACTGGATTTTTGTTTTAACAGCAACTGTCACAAGGAAAACATTACACATATAATTTAAGACAGGCTTTTTAGATTGCTTTGATAAGATTTTTGTATACTGTTGTAAATGCAAATATAATGGTAAATAAATTAAGATTTTACTTACAGATTTTAGTTCGCATTTGGCACATTTACCACAGTTGCAAGATTCCAGTGCTTCTGTCAAAACTATATATTCGAGCGTTTTGCATTATTAATAGTTTAATAAATTCATGAATATATTTTAAAGTATTTTTTCCTTACCTGATTTCTTAACCGTGATTGTTTCAGGTGATTGAGGTTGATATGTAGTCTCAATTGCATCCCGAGGAACTACCTTCACCCTTTCTGCACGATAAATTAAACACACATTATTAACTACTCATTCAATTCTCATAAAAATTCTCAACATATAAAATCAACTTTAGTAAATTAAAGTACAGAAGGTATAATTTGTGTAATTATTTTATTTAAATAAATAATTGAAAGAGTAAAATTAAATTAAGACTTTCGAAACTCTGGACTTTGTTCTTTTAATTGTACCTTGGTTAACTCCCCATTGTTCTATCTTCAATGCTTGTGCATCATCATGGCTGGGCAATGAAACGGACAATGCATATTTGAGAAAATCAGCATGTACAAAGAAAATAGTCAAAATAAAAATAGTTTTGTTCATCTTTCTGGAGCTTTGGGTGTACCAACAATTCAGTGTTCACTAAGAGAAGCCAAGCTGTGTAATGAGCAGCCATATTTGTTTAAGCATCTTTTTATACCTGGATTGGATTGGTTTGTAATGCTCACAAGTCTGACTCAGCAGGGACTAGAGACAGGAGCATTTTAGTGTGCAAACAGCACGAAACACATGAATGATTATGAGTTAGCCTGACACACTTAAGGTACAATAACTATTAGTTTCTTACACTATTGCTATGAGCGTTAATAAGTTTATATAGAAATCTTTTATATAGAGACTGTAGTGATCATAATACCAACATCTCTCTTCAAATGTAAGGACCTAAGTAAGGTAAGTTCAAGGTGAGACATCAAATATTTACACAGAAATATGTTAAACAGATACCTTTAATGAGAGTAATGTTAAAATACAATATGTAGACTTTACATGAGATTTATTCATTATTAGTAAACGGAACAAGTGAATGAATTCCTTTAAAGATCAGATATCAGATTTCACATATCCACTTTTAGAGCTGTCGGTGTGTTTATACATCAATGAAGTCATAAAATCAAGAGGAAATTACTCGAAGATATCTATTAAAACTGACTCAAAGATTTTAATTACTTTATTTTATTTTTTACGAGCAAGGTCAAAGCATAAAATATTATAAAAGACACTTCAGTTTAAAAAATAATTTTGTCATTTCATGATTTCATGTACGGGATTTTCTGTTTCTTATTTTTTCAGATTGAGATCTTCTTTGGTAATATCTGTAGTGGTATGGAAAGTTTTCGTGACCGTAGTAAGAGTCCTCATTATTACCACCGAAAGGTAAGCGTTCGTATAGCCACTGCCATATCCCTTGCAAAGCTCTGCTCAAATCCATAGGCTCATCGTATTGAGGATATTGTTCGTAACTATTCCCGTATCCCTGTAAATGATCATAGTTCATGCCATTGAAACGGTTGTGAGCATTGTACGGGTAGCGATGATGATTTTCATATCCTTCATTCGGTTGGTAATTGAAAGGAAGTTTATGTTCTCCATCTAAATTGCACACAAATACAAAAAAATCGTATATTTCTTTCAAAATGTACACAATATCTTTCACGAGTTGCAATTTTACAATACTACCTTTATATTGTGTCATTCGAATATATCTGTAATTTACAATATCAACAAAAAATTACCGTCCATTGGGATAATTCCGCCGGCTATAGCCGTCGTCAACGGATTTCTGCCCTCAATTTGCTCAGAACCTACGTGGGTGGATGTAAAAGATAAAAATGAATTCAAAATTTGATTTTAGATGAGACTTTTGATATAACTGTCTAAAAATTTATAGTTACGAAAATACCAAAAAGGTCCCAGGTGCCGAAAGCAGATGAAGTAACGCAAACGAGAAAAATGTTGTGAATGGAGAGCATTGTGTCGATGTGGAGTTAACAAATCTTAAAAAAGTTACTGACACACATTTTCAATTTGTACAGTATTTATATTTGAGATGAGACACTCATGTTGGTTAATTACTAAAATAATTAACCTAAAGAATGTAAGAATGCCCATTAGGAAGGAATTCGGGCTACTTTTATCATTGCCATGTTTGGTTTAACCTTTGGAATCTCTTTATTAATTATATAATAGTAAATGCAAGTAGAAGAGCATGAATTTTTTGACTACTACAAATAGAATATGAATTGTACAGTAAAAGGCCAAATTTTTTTATTAACTATGAAAAAATTAAAAGCCTGTAACCAAGATTTACTGCATATTATTAACAGGAGATGATGATCATGACTCATGGCATGCATAACAGATCTAATAAATAAAGTTGATCTTTGAAGTAAGCCATGCACTTTACTTACTGTATGTGATTGTGTGCTATATAATACAATACAAATATGTTGTAGTATGCCTTACACCTTTGTAACCGTATACAAATGCACAAAAGGGTCTTAACAATATGTCCGTGTTATTTTAAAGATTTGAAGTGCCCAGAGCATCTCTTAATTGTATTCTCGTATTGCCGAAATCAGGTAAACAAGTTCAAGGACAAATGGTTGGTAGTGGCAGGTAGGAAAAATGACTGTGATCGAAACAATAAACTAAATAATGTAAAATCCCTGCTCCTTGTACGTATGCAAGGCTCTCATCTTTGGGTTTCCATACTGCCATTGTTAAGTGTTAAGAGAAGTAAGCAGCAGACAAAGAGATAAAAAGATCGAACAGTTGACCTATATGAATATCGTCTTTGTGGTGTATGCATTAACATTACATAGTTCTACAAGTAGTGCTTCTACTTCATCAAAATGTCAGTTTTCCTAACTTATTTTTTGGTAACAGGTACTTCAGCACTAATACCAGCGACTAATGATGGCTATAGTCCATGCCATACTTTTGTCTTTGTGTACCATAATAATTATTATTATAGGTACCAGCCGTAATAGACATTTTATTTTTGTTGACTGGGATTTTAAGTCACAATGATGAGAGACATTTTACTGTAAGCGTTGGTAAATGTAAAAATGTGTGAATCCTTAGTTTTTCATAAGAACGAAGAAAAAAGTGAGGTTTTATTAAGCATAATTTGTTTAACATTATTTCTCATATTTTGTATCTATGTGTCACAGACACAAGCAAAATAGAATAGAGTAATAATGAATAGAGTATAATATCTATAGATATTTATCTTTACAAATTTTATCACTAATGTTAAATAATGTTTAATAACATCGCTACATTACCTGCATTTAATGTCAAAGTCAACATTTTCAATTAATTTTTGTGTATCGTTGTGTAAAATAAAAAAATCCGAAACACGTGCAAATGCATTTGCAGTAATATTCTAATACCAATATGGATCGGGTCCCATGTATGGTGGCATAGGTCCAGGACCATACGGTCCAGGTGGTCCATAGAAAGGCCCTGGTCCGGGTGGTCCAAAAAATGGACCTGGTCCAGGTGGTCCGTAAGGTGAAAACAACGATCCAAAAAATGTTCTTGGCTCATAACCTGACGCTTTTTGGGCAAATCTGTCCTCATTTCTTCTGTCATCTAAAAATATACATTTAGATACTTAATTATATGTTATATTATTTTAAAGCAGGCCCAAAATGGAAGGAATTGTCTCAAAAAAAGGGGAATTTATTCAAAGGAGGGATATGTATGCTTCGTAATTTCTGACTGAAAGAATTAATATAATAATTGAAGAATTTCCCTGGGAAAAAACTATTTTTGATGCGTGCAAATGGCAACCTTTATATTAGAGAAGATATTTATACCGTTTATTGGCAAATATTGCTTTACTTACTGAACTTAATTTTGTCTTGCATATCATATCTCTGAGATGCTGCAACAGTTGCACTTTCGCCTGTAATTTCACAGAAATATAAAATGCATTTATTGTAGATTTTATTTACTTACAATTAAATGTCCATGTAAGTGTCACACTTTCAAATGCACTGCCTTATATAGGTACATAGTAGTAGTAATGTACCCAAATATTTTCTTTCGATTATGGTATATGAAATTGCTTACCCTGAGAATTGAAGTTTGAGCTATCTTCATGCTTGCAATGTGTATTAGAAGCATCGTCTCTTAAAAACGAAGGTTCGTGGAAACGTGCTTTCTGCACTTCTTCAAGGTAAGAAAGTGCCACATGGACAAGTTTCACTACATCACCTGTAAAAATGTAAATGCGCTTTTGTTAATGCTCGTGTGAATATTAAACAATTTCGGTTATAGTTATAAGGGTAAAGGTGAAATATTGTCTCGTGTCAGGTTTTCCATTACCATTGGGAGTGTGCCACAAATTCGTGTCGAGTTCATCGCCTTTATGAAGAACAAGTGTCTCATGTTTTTTCTGCCGTTCGTTCTCCTCAGTCACACTTATTGGTGACTGTGCACCAAATCTGGATTTGTAAAAATCTGAAATCAATACAAAAATTTTAATTAAAAAGTTATATATGAAAAGCTATACATGAACGAGAATTTTTTTATTTCTTCACATTTCAAAGCTTTATTATAAGTACGGATTGTAATTTTTACCGATTTTCTTCGATTGTAAGGACAAAGAGGAAGCTGCTGGAAGAAAAAAACTGACAAATAAGGAAATAGAAATTACTGTTATCAAATTACAAAATACAGTCAAAAATTTCATTTTGAAATTGTTCTCTTGTAATAGCGGAAGCAGAAGCAAAATGTGAACTGTCCGCAGTCCAAACTAAAATGAAAGGGTTTAGAGAAATGGTCATTCATTTTATAATCCAAAGAAAATCTCTAGCACCTGAAAACATTATTGGGGTCTTACGGTTATTGTTACAAAGGTTTCATGAGCATTTTGTTGCCTGTCTTGACTTATCCATTGCCCTGTGGCTACTCTTAGTAAAATTTTGTAAACAAGTTCAAGGAAATCTTTATGAAATGAAAATTTTAAACTAACAATAGGAAACAACGGTGTTTTGCCTTTTTTGCTCTCAATTATTAGGTAATTCCGGTAATTGTCTATATGTCTATACTTTCGACAAGATGAACTTTCGTGCAACAATCAATTCATATAATGTTCGAACTATTTCAATTTATAAAGCTTTGGAACTCATTTACATTTTTGAAATGTTTTTCAACTTTAACTTCCTTGAATTATTGCAGATAGCTCATTTGACGGTACTTGAGTATATAAAACCATATAATTATTTTTATACAAATAATTTTGGAAACTGAAATTAACGCATATAGTAGACTATTACTGTTAAAATACAGACGGATGCTCTTTGTTCTCGGTCCTTAAATGAATTAATTGGTAATGTTGGTTAATGTAATTATTGCATTCAATTGTGACTCTAAGGTTAGTGTTAATTTTGGTTAACTACTGACCCTGGTTGTATGATTGGATATCCTAAGCTGGTCCGGGAAATAACAGTAAAAAAAGTAGACATTAATGATTAATGTAACTCTATAGTCATCTTTCGGACTTAAATGTGTTCAGTGTTTTAACATGGTTGAGAAAATTACTTAAAAGTGAATGTTATTTTTACAAATACTTTTTAATGAACATACAAAGTTATATAAAATATGTGTTTGGCAAATAATTATACAACAAATAATAACAAAAATAATATTGTGTAATATTCTATACAGTACGATATATACAAAATGTTTTTATTACTTAGCTATAGTAATCTTGTTCATAATAATCTACAACATTATTAGAATTTAGCAAACGATAATCATAATAATTGGAATTATAATCGTAATCGATGTCAGGTGGGGGAAAGTAATCTCCTCCATTATCGTAGTAATATGCATCATTATTCATGTTACTGAACAATACACTCAATAATATGATTAATCTTATCACACCAAAACCGCAGCGTGGTGATCTTAAATTTTCAACATCTCTTCCTTCCGGATCATAAGGTATTATTCCCCATTCTTCTTTATATCGATGCTTAATCATGTCCAGGGGATTACGATCATGTATTGAAAGGAAAGACGACTGAATATTGGAATCTAATACAAAAAATTGAAAATAGTGATTAATTACCTATGTATTAATAGATTCCCGATCCCGTCACAAAATGAATTATAAAGCAATTCTGCATATAAAATAGATCGAATTATTGGGAAAAGAAAATTTCAATTGTAACTCACCTGTTGGCATTTTATTTAGTGAAAATGTTTGTATTAAACAAAAACATGAGCATAAAAGTAACACTTGTAGTGAAACAGCCATGGAAAAATTTTGGTGTGCACAGGCTCTCAGTGAATGTCAGAATACTTAACTAAAATACATATGAAAGGCTTTTATTAGAATTTGAGAATGTAAGTAGAGCAACAAATATTACGGGGAAACAAAACCAAGAATACAACACGTTTCTTTCAAAGTTCAAGGGCAATAATTCTAGGCTTTGCCTTTGTTATGGCTATGACCTAAATATTCCATTCGTTCACGTACTTTGCTTAAGCCCTGTAATATTATATTATGATGACCTCGTAGTGTCATTTGTCATATAGTCTTTCAAAACCCAGTAATTACATACAGAATCGAATATTACTTAGAAGATTTGTTAACATTAAATTTATTTTAACATTAAAGAAGTTACATTACAATAATTTTTATTAATTAGCAATTATAATGAGGTATCGCATGAAAAGGTGTGGACTTACATTTAGTACTTACAGTAACACTTACAGTTAGGATAGTTTTTATTTCCAATTACAATTACGATTTTTCTTTATCAATTTCAACACTTTTATGGTCTTGTGAAGAAGTGTTATTATTGCCTGTATTCTTCTCAGGCTCCTGAAGCCACAAATGTTGACTTTTGTTATTGTTTGAATTTTCTTCCTTAATTTTTGGTTCTACCCAATTCTTAATTAATGCATCTGGCAAAGCCCATTCGTATAATGCCAAAATGGGTTCACTCAAATAATCCCGTTTAATTGGTTTGATGTTTTGAAATTTCATTGTCAGTACACTGAATATCAATCCAAAAACAATCGTAGAAATATTTCCTAAACCTGGATACCACGTTGGAGCCAGAGATATAATTTGAATAAGAAAACTGTCATCCTTGTTTTTCCAATCAGTATTCCCTGCTCTGAAATACACATCTTCGAATCCAACCACATCCAAATTACTATTGCAACCGTGTGTTGATACATTTAGTTTTTGATTTGGCAATTGGTCTTCAGCAATAAACGATCCTGCAGATATCGACAAAACTAGAGCAATTCCACAAAACGTTCCAGAAAGCGATCCCTATATAAACAATATTCGCACATAATAAAATTTATGTGCAAAACTTTGCCTTTGTTTCCAGATACTTATTAAATAGTATATTTTGTTGTTAACAAAGACATTTTATTTTCCTACCCAACTATTAGCCCAGGGAAAAAGCATTCCAAGAGTGAATAAACCTAATGTCGGTCCGAGAAACATCCCTACCATTGTCAACGCTATCTAAAAATACAATTTTCTTTATTTCGATGAATTCTATTAATTTCAATCAAGGGCGTATCTAAGTTTTGGAAATGGTAGGGGTACTACACATCAGGAGACGTATATAACAAAGGATTTTCCAAGGCTTTCGCTGCAAAACCCTTTTTTCGAAATATGGAAGCAGGGACACACGAACCCACTCCCTAAATACACCCTTGATTTCAATCAGAGCAGATTTTCTGTTTGTGTGGAAATTTTCTTACAGGAAAAATGTCACCCATCAACTCGGCTACAAAAACAAATGCAAATGAGAGAAGTCCTCCGACAACAGAAACTAATTTAGAGATTCGGGCAAGATTAACATCAGACATATCTGGTCTCCATTTCTTCACGTAATCTTCTGTCACTATAGCTGAAAGCGCATTCAGAGCACTCGACACAGAACTAAAATGATTGGAACACACAATGAAAAGAAATAAAATTAATTAAGCCTTTTAGAAGTAAAACTAAAATCTCATTTCTTTATTAACCTCAAACTTGCTCCGGTAATGCCCGCCACGAATAAACCAGGTAATCCTGGGTAACTTCCAAGAGTTTGCATAACAAATAAAGGCAGCAACTGATCTGCCGCATCTACATCCTATCGAGTAAAATCATATTATTTTTCAATTAATATTCTAATTCAAATATGCAGATGAAGAAGTTAAAAATTCTGTTTTTATTTTTGCTGTAGATAAACTTCATAATTACCCCGTTGAGTATGGGATCGCAAGCATAATACTTCGCGTATATAACCAACCCGGAGAGAAAACAAAGAAAAATGACAATCATCAATCCAATCATGTTGATAACCAAAGCCCTGTCAAAAAGAGTCAATAAGACAAATCAATTCATTTGTCTCATTTTATTTTTTACTTCGTCTGCAGTTTAAAGTTCCGAATTTAAAATGCAAATTACAAGCGAGCTTTCTGAAGGGAGCTGACTGAGAGATATCTTTGAATTTGGGACTGTGTTGCAGCATAAAGAGGAATCCACTGCAAATATCCTCCAATGGTGGATGTCCAGAATGTATGACGAACTCGCAAATCCGTGTCAAAACTGTGTGTAAACGCATAATGAAATTGACAGTGTATTATTAGCCTTATGTCAAATTATGGTTATAAAAATTTGAAAAAATATTTAAAAGGTATGAAAAAGTTTTAATGTTCACTTGAGAAATTCTACGCGACTGGAGTTCTGTGCTCTTTCCCAAACCACACCAAAGCCTCCCATGTCCACAAACCCTTTTCCTAGAACGGCAGATAATGATACAAGCATCAGTGTAGCTTGTAAGGCATCTGTCCATAAAACTGCTTTCAAACCACCCTAATGGAAATATTTTAACCATGATTTATTAACTATAGAAGAATTTATGTATGTTTAGTTTCAGTAGGTCGGTATTTATCGATACAAGTAAATAAATGTACACTTCATATACCTATACAGATTTACACACGTCCACTGTTGTTTATATAGTCGTCGAGTATAAATAGTTAATTACGTAAGGTACCTTACCAGTGCTGAGTAAAATATACATACGATAAAGGTCAGTCCTATTGAAATGTAAATGTTGATACCCGCAACTGTGAATTGTAAAATTAAAATATTTACTTATAGAAAAAGTAGGATCAGATGAAGATGTACATTTGTTTGTAGGTATGCATAATTATGTTTACAACTATGTTTATTATATTAAGTTAGGTATATTGTAAATGGTAATAGTATTTATTACCTTGATCTAAAGCTAGAGCTGGTGCATAGACCCAAACTGACATGAGGAGAACCTAATGCAATACAAAGAAGAAATTTCAAATACCTAGTTTTTGATGTGTGAAAAGTATGGTATAGTAAAGGGTAAAGGTAATCAAAGTAATCATACTGTGCTTAAGTGTTTATAAACACGTTTTTCCGTTTGAGTATTGGAAACTCACCAAATAGATGAGAGAAATAACGGACATCGCCATACGAGTAGTTCGGTTAAACCTGAGCTCGAAATACTGTCAATGAAAATATATTCGTAGAAGATACCAAAACTTACAACTTTAAATTGACAATTGACATATAATTGACAATAATTATCAGTGACAATCATCCACTTTTCTAAGTAGGAAATGATCAATTTGGAAAACGTACTTCATAAGCAGACGTTAATTGCAACTTGAAAAATACCGGAACGAAAATATAGGCCAAGGCAAGAGTAATTGGAATAAATCCCCTTTCATAAATTATTCAATAATGCATTCAATTAAATTTTTAAACTAAACCTTTAGATTACTTTGTAGCTAGATTGTCTTAAATAATACATTGCAATTGAAATCTGCGGCTTACGTGGCTACAAGCAAATACTGAGTTCCATAGTAGTAAACCTGCATTTAAAATTAATTCAATGTTAAAATGTTGTAAATATAATATTATAGTCAATATGTGTAAAGGTACAATGAACTGAAGTTGCAAATTATTACCTCGACAGGATTTCCTAAAAATTCATAAAGAGAGTTTTATAAATTACTAAATAAATTTCTTATATTATTTGGGTAAATAATATTAAGTTACATAGAGGTTTTATATACGGATTGTATAAAACAAAACTTCCATGCACAGATAATTCATTCCACTTACCTAGTAATGTAATGGCCGAAACAAAACTGAAAAAAACAATAAATCCTATTGATGTACATTGAATTAACCAGAGACTAGAAATTAACTGGTTTGAATAATATATGTCTTAAAATAAACTTTATTACTGTTACCGACCGATGTAGTTATAAAAATAAAAATAGTAAGACTATTCAAATGTTTCGTCAAAAAATGTCTCATGTAAAAAAATAACACAGAAGTTTTTCTTTTTTAACCTGCATATGAGAGATAATGCTACTGGTACAACGTTCATATCCCTTCCTGCCATAAGAAACTCGTCATTGCTTTGATTTTTATTTCCAAAGAATCCATAGTACACACCAATTGCTGCTGACACGACTAAAACCGAAGAAAACACAGCATATTCAGCTGCTCCGAATTTATCGGACAAATCCTCATCTACCACACCATGTATTGTAGTAGTGTCCATTTTCTATATCTACTAAGGTAAAGAGTTGAAGTAAGATATAAAAATAATGTACACATCAATTCTCTTCTGAAAAAGAAACACAACTAACAACAGTAAAAAAATAATCAAGAATTGGAGTAAATGACAATGAGGAATTCCTTGTTCCTTTTGTGTGATTATGCTTAAGCATGTTCCGTTCCAGTATCATAGTCAATGTCAAGCTGTCTTATCTCATCAGTTATCAGGGTTATAATTTTATAGAGACATAAAATGGAATTTAAAACAAAGCAGTAAGTAATATAAACGTATGCTCAATCAAACTATGACGAAAGTTAACCAAAGGTTACGATTATCTTGTCCATTCTTCTCGTTACGGTGGTTTATTTAATTTTATATTTATTGTCATTTATTTCTGTACAGATTAAGCTGAATAAAAACTAAATTACAGATAGTCTGGGGTCTGGGAGTAAAATGGATTTACAGATGGATCTGTATTACTTAGTATTGTTTCCACAAATCATAATTTCATAATCCTGGCAGATATGTATCTATTCTGTATTATTGTTTCTTCTTCTGGACCAGTCAATAATAAAAATGCGTAAGCAGGTACCTTCAACCTTCGTGTACCATTGGATATGATGTATTAAATTACATACCTAACCTACTATTTATTTGCTCTTTTTTATAAGAATGGCTGACAAAATTGTAATCTGATATGTTGCCTCAAGGTTGAAATG
The DNA here is from genome assembly GCA_019776165.1 of Pogonognathellus flavescens. Lineage (NCBI taxonomy): Eukaryota > Metazoa > Arthropoda > Collembola > Entomobryomorpha > Tomoceridae > Pogonognathellus > Pogonognathellus flavescens. The sequence goes on along the minus strand of JABASD010004722.1, from coordinate 2,589 downwards.
AACTTATGTACAAATATTAGCCCATTAATATATCATGATGCTGAAAAAATGGTATATGAAATACTACAAAATTCTGCTAGGAATGATTAAATTTAACATTTTTGGCGACATATGATGTACCTACTTACTTATAATTTACACCTTACCTACATTGTTAGCAATTTTTAATCAAAAATTACGTATTACATGATATTCAAGGGAATAAATGTACACATTCAAGTTAGACATTTGCTTTTGCTATCTTTATTCACAAAACAACAGAATTATATTTTATTTCGTATTTTTATCAGTTCTGGAAACAAAGATAATTTAATCACACCAAACCAAGTAAATAAACGTGAGTATTTTTTTCAGAGCAAGATTTCTTTTAGGAAGCAGTTAACAAGGATATGTATAGCCATAATAATCGGTGCACATGAATATGAAGCATCTTCCTCCAGGCTGTGTATCTTCATAAGAGCAAATATCATCTTCTCGCTCGTAATAAGGTAATTGAATACTTTGCTCTGGGGCAGGAGTCATCATTCTTTGTCTGAAATTGAAAGTTGAGACGAACGGATTGTAACGAATTTTCTTGGCTGCTCGGAGTGATGTGGAAAGAGGAGCCTCTGCCAATTGTCTTCTTGGTGCAGGTATCGATGTGTATTTAAAATTGGTATGAGAAACCTTAGGACGATCGGAAACAATACTCCTGGTGGGTGGGTAAGGAAGATCAGCCACTTTGACCCATTTATTCTCCGGCACGAGCGTTTGTCTTTGTCTCTGTACAACTTCAAGTCTAACTAAATCACCTGAAAATACACAAAAAACAAATATTAAAGTAAAATACACAGAAAAGATTTTAGAGAAATAATTTAGAAAATTGATGCAATGAAAAAAGAATTTTCATTGAGGTGTATCTGGCAAGAATAATTTTTACGGGAATAAAATATTTTGAAATAGTTTTGTAATAAATTTTATACCTTCTTGTGTTCTGTATAGACTTTTTGAACTGTCGACTAAGTACAATATTTTTTCTACTCTTGTGACAACAGGATTCTTTGAAATGAAAGCAGGTAATTTATGTTGTGGAACGGGTAACTTGCTGGCAAAATCAATTTTAGAATGATTAGAAATATCTGGGTGATTTTGTACAAGCGTTTGTGTGGGGGCCAGAGAGACTGGAGCAGCTACCGGTACTAAAGGCGCAGAAATCGGAACAGTTAAAGTAACTAGAGGATCTGTAAATACAGCTGCAAGTCCCGAATCCTTGTCCTTTACAAAATCCTCTTCCAATTCGGTTTTTTCAGGAGACGGCATATCTGGAACGGTCACCTGGAGATCTTCCTTCAGAAAAGAAGAGACAATATCAGCAGAATCCGCCAGCGCTTTTTTTACAGATTCGTGTGTCTCGGAAATTTCAACCTCAGGGGTAGATTTCACTTCTTGGACAATTGAAGCAACATTTTTTACTAATGCATCTCCGGAAGGGACAACAACTGGAATTGATTTTAACTCCGACGCTGGCAATTCCAGGTCAACCGGTGAATTGAGGGAAGAGGTAGCCTCCTTAAGAACGTCACTTGCAACTGCTACTTCAGGAATTGTATCAGCAACTGTTTTGCTAATTAGAGGTTCTTCTTCTGTTAAGGATTTTGAAGATTCAGACTCTGAACGAGTAAAAGCAGCAGGGAGAAGTACAATTTTGCCGTCCACAGGGTTTACAAATAATGGTGTGGTAGTAATTTCCTTCGTCAAAGAATCAACGACTTTTTCTGTTTCAACAGGCACAGCAGATTGAATGGATTTCTGAGCTTCATCTGCTACATCTTCTGGAAGCTTTCGTTCCCCAAGTATTACCTCAGATTTTCCAACCACAATTGGAATCTTTGTTTTCTCAAGTAAATCTGTGGTAATCTTGTCCTCTGTATTTCTAATGATGGTTTCAGAATCACGATTTACTATTGCACCTTAAAAAACAGAATTTGTGTAAAATTATTTTATTAATTCTTACACTAAATACCATTCTTATATAAAATAGATTTTCATACGAAAGATGTTGAGAAATTCATTTTTTATATTTAGTATTTGGTTCGTTGAAAAAATTATAAATTACCTGGAAGAGTTGCGGAATTACAGAATTCATTAAAACTGAATACAGAGATTAAAATTAAAATTTTGAAATTCATTTTGTACTGTACTACGATAAAGAGACGGGACCCTGCTGCGTTTAAAACTGCGTTGATGATGAGTCGACCAAACTTGCTGAAGATATGGACGAACCTCCTAGACTTAACTTCTGCTTTTATATACACAGAAATGGAACACTTCTGAAAAGTGCAAGTTCAAGGGCAAAAATTTCCTCCCTATAATATTCTACTCCAGTTTAAGTAAAATCTTCTTACAAATGCAATAGTTTCTGTCAAACAAAGATTTATAAGCATGAAAGTAAAAAGAGGCAGTTCATAAGTGTTCTACCTTGAAGTAGAATATTGGAACACTTCCCGTATCAAAAATTTCTGCAGAATTCTGTAAAGATTTATTCCCCTTCCGTTTGTGATACAAACATCCAACAGAAACGTGCAGGATAATGAGCAGAAAAAGTCGGTT
>JABASD010004721.1:0-14506 GCA_019776165.1 Pogonognathellus flavescens | reverse complement strand
GTTTAAGGAAATAATTTCGATGAAAATTTAAGGAAATAATTTTGATGAAAATTTAAGGATATAATTTGGATGAAAATTTAATGAAATGATTGTGATGAAATTTAAGGAAATAAAACCCATTTTGTATTGACCAAAGATATAGCTAACCACTTGTAGTTACTATCAACATAATTGTATTATAGAAAGAAAATGAAGGAAAAATGAATTCCCAGCGAACTTCTTAAAGTGAACTAACTATTCAAGGTTATATTTCACAGCTTTCTACAAGTACTCTTTAAATGTGAGCATGCACTAAGCAGGTTAACTATAAACTCTACACGTTTTGCTAACAAAGTATCATTGACTTATCTGCAAGTTTACAATAAATAAAATTGAATGTCAAAAAATAATTTACTGTGGTTGCAAAATGTAAAAAATTAAAATTAAATAGAAACTTAAAATATTGTTAGAAGACAAATCTTAAACATGGTTACTACTAATAAATTAGGATTTTCCGCAAGATCCTATAACGCCCATCTGTTGAGCTGGAATGTTTCCAGTAGTAAACATTTTCGGAATTTATCACAATAACAATAAAGTGGCAACAAATATAGCGAATAATACCACTTTATAGACTTCCGTGCCTCATTTGATAGTTTCAGAATGGAAACGGGAATGATAATTGTACAAATAGCGGAACTATTATCATAACGATAAAAGTGCCTTTCCTGCGTATTATTTAGAACTTTTCTAAACTCAAGAAGAAATTGGAAAGGCTGAAGTCCAGTTGGCAAGGAAAAACTATGAAGGTTAAGAAAAGTCGTACACTTTCGTCCTTTTTACGACTTGAGAAAGGAAACAAGATGACAAAAATGTGCGGATTTGCTTTTGTTAGCTTTAGGTTCGAAGACTCCACTTACAATTGCTACAAATGTACTTCTCTTCTGATATATGAATGTGTGTGCACCCAAAGGGACAAAAGTTCCAAGGAAAAGTACTCTGGAGAAAGTCGTACGTTAAGTTAATTGAACAGCAAGAAAGAAAATCACTAGTTCAAGTATATAGCTAAAATTTTGTACAATTTATTAATCCGTGAGTAGAATGTAAATAGGATAAATTGTACAAAGAGTCGACGAAGCGAAATGAAGTGAACATAACGAAAAATAATAATTTATCGCAAGGAAAATAACTGTTGAAGAGAAAGAAAACTTTTGTCTCATTCCCATTAACGTGAAAGCTAATGCTGAAAAACCGAGAATTGTTTTAGTCATTTCGTTTGACCAGATAAGGTCATTTGTGTCCCATATGAGTAATTTCAGCTGTGATCAATCACTACAAAAGTCTCTTTGTAAAAATAGCATGATGTGATTTACAATGACTTTTCCTGTCGTGATTTGACACAAGGGTAGTTTGACACAACATTTGCTAAATAACATTTACAATACAAGCTACCAGTATATAACTGCCTGAAAATAAGTCAAAACGTAAAAACTGGAACAGTAAATAAGTTTGGGTAGCCATTAATAGACTTATACAATATTATTTTGCTTCAGATGAGAGTTTTGCGATCAATGAAACGACCTATAAAAGTGAGACTTTTGTTAGTCTATTTTTTATACGCTCTATTCTACTACATATTTCATCTATACTATACTATTAAGGTTTTGCAAATAAGGCCGTATAACAGCATATAAAACTTTTTAGCAACTGTGAATTGAATGACTTTCACTTTCACCTTTTACTCCTACAGAATTACTGTTTTATTAACATTGTGCTATCTGTATTACTTCCATACTTAACTCATGGGTATACTTTTATTATTAGTTAATAAATTCGGTGTATGAATCTATACAATCTAAGTAAATAGGTACCATAATAGGACACAGCATTCATAAGTTAGTACTCATTGTCAGTTTCCAAAGTTAATAGTTCAGACTTCAGACAGGCTAGACTAAGTCCTTATCAACGACTAAGGCAATTGTACCGCCGGGAAAAACTGGATAGATACAGAATGAGTGAAAACGAAAGAGCAAAGAAGTACCCGACTGATTACGACAGTCGGGTACTTTTTTCTATTAAAATGTACAAATGAAATCTCGTTTTCTTCGGATGACTGGACATGGAGTGGACAAAGGCAATGACCTACTCAAACCTTGCGTTACCAAGTACCTTTGAGTTCTTATTTCCGCTTAAGTGCACAAATGAAATTTCAATTAAGCGTTACATCCCATATTGCCTACGTGTTATGTAAGTACCTATTGTCAGTGAACAAAATTCAGCAATTCTTTTTAACTTGCAAACGCTTACGGATTAACATTTACAGAAAATACAGATGATACAATTTTTTAGTGTTTTAAGTATAGCAACAGTCAGTCTTGGGTCTTCTTAATTGGAATTGACAGCATCAAAATTTTGTAAAATATCATAATTAAATACTTACATTAATTAATGACGCAAAAAACTTGTGAAGCACGACATGCTTGTATTATTGGTAGCTACAATTATAAATTGTAATTAATAATACCTACTACACCTATATAGTTAACATACTGTACCTATTTTGTAGATTATAATAATCTATGAATGTATTTTCACATCAATGCAAAATATCAGTTTCATTTTCATGCTACATGTAGGTATAAGTCCAATAATTTGTGTATATGTAGCCTAATCACATGAAGATTGAATTAACATGGAGGAAACCCAAGCTTCGATTCAATAGAATCTTCGATTACAAATTAATTCAAATTCATAGGGTTGCAGAGCGATGTTCCTTGCCTTAAAGAGACGCAAAGGGGAAAGGTAAAAGCATTTTAGACACTCCCAAAATCAATGTATTGCGTTGAAATGGAAATGTCAGTAAGACACTCCCAGCAGCCAGACTGTATTACGGAGTTCATCAAGATTTTAATGAGAATCATTACCCATTATAAATTCTTGAGTATTCTGCCGTGATGAGAATTTTGATGGGATGCATAGCAATGCATTGTTAAGGAAAAGTCAACCTAGAGGAAGATGCACATTAACCTACGCACAAATAGCCTCCCTCATCTTCTTTCCCTAACTCTCGTAAAATAATTATTAGAATGAAAATGACCTTCTACACTTCCTTATCCTCATGCAGGAACCTAAAATACCGTTCCTTGTAGTCTCCAAAGTACAATAATCGTGACTCCTCTCTGTTCCTCTTTTCTGCCATTACTATTCCACCCTGTCTTTGCAAACGCACATCCACACACCTCTTCTGCGTATCACGGTCTCCTGCGTATAAATAGTAATTGTATAAGAATTGAGTTGCCTCTATTAGTATCCTCTTTATTACGCAGTTAGTAGTTAGGCTGTTTAGTAGTACTCTTATTACTTCTCCTGAACAGAAAACCAGTGCAGTGGCATTCCATCCGGAAAGTGGTATACAGTAATAGTCCCTATAACACAAACACAGTAGTAAGAATTATTAACTCTGATGATGAGACTTCATTTTATATTGGAGACCTAACCAAGTAGCAAACCAAGTACTACAACCACTAGTCATTTCCTTTTAGTTTTCATCATTACTCCTTGAAAGTTTGAACAAGCAAGTTAAAGTGTGGTCTAAAGGTATTTGTTAGCTTTGATAGCTCTGGATGTAATACGAATACTACAAGCAGTCCTTGTGATCTCTCTCTGGATGTAATTAACTACAAAGACAGACAAACAGACAGAGAGAAGAGTCGAGAACATTGTGTGCGTTGGTATTATTCACTAATGCACTACCAGTTAGTAAATACAAGACAAATTGCAACAAAGCCAATGCATTTTCCTCGTAAGTAACCAACTAGGGAAACATCACAATCTCATTCATCCCAATTTAATTCGAGATATCGACGTAAAAGAGAGCAATGTTCTCGCGACTCTAGTTCGTAAAGATCACAATCTTCCGTGAGATAAAATTGACTTGAAACAATTAAATTGAAATAGAGAAAAAGGGGAAGATAGTCTCAACTCGGAGAGTTTACTAGTCAGAAGGATTGCCATTATTGCTGCTCGTTTAGTTTTAGTTGAGTTGCTCCAAGTACTCGTACTTCTCACTCGCTCACAATCGTTATTTATTGCTGGCAGACGCACTTAAGTAGGAAAATACATACACAGCGTGCATAGAGAGAGGGGAGAGTCAACGAAATAGTTTTATTGTCCAACTAACTTGCAACCCCAAAGTTAGTAGTTGATGCAACGTAATGTTACGCAACGCAATTCAATGGACAATCCGAATGCAATGGAAGGAAACACATAAAAGCCATCTGGGTGGACTAAAACACAAGAAGAATACAACAAGGAATCTTCACGCAACAATTTTTTCTACTTGGTTTGTCTAAAGTAGAGTTGACTGGCACTGTCGTACTATACGGGTATTAGATTTTCTGGTCCGTTGTATATATTTACGTATTGTTCTTATTGTGCTTAAGTATTTTGTGTGTGTATTGTTATCGTGGTAGACGATGGTGATCATTTGCCCGTGTGATAATAAGATTTGTGTCCAGAGAATTTATCCTGCGTCTCTCTCTTCTCTTCCTTCTCTTTCTCTCCCTTTTCCTTCTCACCCGCACAATGTCTTGAACAACTGCTATTCCTATGCACATAGAAAATAATGACAAATTCAAATGCCACAATACTGTACTGTGCACACTATACAATCGCGTCTTTATTTTTTCCGGATGCATTCTGATTAGAGGAGAGCAGCGCCCTGCAAGAGGACTGCCATGAAGTATTTTCATCAACCCTAAGAGAGATAGAGAGGAATAAACCGTTGCGTATAAATATAAATCAAATAAAATACATTAGCACTGAAAGACCGTGGGGAGGGTTGGAAAAAAATGTCTTATCGCTATTTTTGTATAAAAACGATACAGGATGGAAGGGTAGATAGAGAAGTAGGAAGCAAGATGAATAGGAATAATAAAAATACATTTGCATTTACTATTTCTATTTCTCTGCTCCATGCTAGTCTTATCTTTTTGTTTCGTTTGCAGTCATCTTAAGTTACAATGTAACGTGCTTTTCAGATTTCTTTTACATGATATCTCTATTCCTTCGGATTTACTTTTCAATTCAATGTGTTTGGAAAAAGAAGAAACAACTTTGTCAGAATTCAATTTGATTTGATTGCAAATTTACAAGATGGATTCTACGCATTTCCCCTACAAGGTACTTTGCTTACTAAAAATATATGCAGTTTTATTCTATGTATCTGCGCCCATACAAGAAGCTAGTGCTGGTAGTATACAGATATTTTCTACTGTGATTTTTGTATAAATTCCCCAGAAATCTGTGTACTACTCCCGATCCTGTGTCCCAGAAATAACTATTTCAGCACACATCATTAAGTTCAGAAAATAGAGCGGGCGAGATAAGTTTCCTTGCAAGAAAGAAAAGGAAATGAACTATGAAAATAAATTTGGGCTTTTTCTATAAGTTAAAAGAATTTGGTTCTTGCGCTTTGTACTAAAAATATATCTACACACAAAAACTGAATGTATATAGTTATAAGTGAGTCTTATAAAAGTAACGCAACACGACAGGCTGCTTTTTGTACCGATTAGTCGTAACTGTATGTAATTGTGTTTTGCTGTGAGAAAGCTTATCTTGGTTTCCAAGCTGTTACGTCTATTGGATTCTACATTGCATATTATGAGTGCCCGTATTAGTTACAGGAGTATAGTTACGAAAGACTTTAAGGGTAGTAGTGTCAATAAACTTTAAAAATAGTAAGCTAACAGGATTTAGCAGCCCACTTTTTCCCTTATCTTTGTTCGGTCCAAACTACTAATATGTGAGAGCAAGCAGTATTGCATATGCACAGAATCTGCTTGTGTGTGCCGAAAAGTATAAAATGAGCTCCGAAAACGTACTTTAAACCATGTAATGGTAATGCAGCATTATTATAATGGAAAATACTTGGAACATTACTCTTGCCTTGCTTTCTGGGAAAAAGAATGCGTAATCGACTCTAAACGTTTGATTTTTGGCTGCTCCTACTGACTTTCTCCATTGTGCTGTATTATAAAATAATAATAATAAAGAGGAACAACGTACCGTGCACGCCCCTTCTTATTCTTTGGCCCCATCAATCATCTGCAACACGATTACAAAGCTTTTACTTACTTTTTACTCGTTTTGGTGATTTAAGTTTTCCCATAATATGCAGAAGCTTACTGGAAATGTATCCAGTAAGTCAGTAAGATTGTAGAAATGTATCTACTACGATAAATAGGTATTTTAAAGAAAGAAACTTGTTTATAGTTTCCTTATGGCAGCATTCCACTGTGTTGTAAGAATGTGCAACTTTGTGTACGTACTACGGGTATTAGTATTACCCTTTTGACTCGTCTTCTGTACTTTGCTTGTCTTTTTGCTTTTATTTTTCTATTACTATGTATTACGACTGCATCTAAAACTTTATCAGATGGGAATGTGAAAGCGAGCCAATTTTCCTTAGTAAATACAACGTAACTTTCTTTCCTTCCTTGTTTTTGTACTGCTACGCTGCATTGGAATTGCATACCACATTCGATTTCCAACGAGCAACACACTTTTTATCAATAAGAATCTTTAAGCAGTTTGTTGGATTTATTTGTTGAGCAAAAAGGAATAGTTTGTACAAATAGAATTCCTTTTCCTACTGCACCTCGGCAAACAGTAGAAAGCCAAAGTTTTTCCATTAATAATCCAAATAGCTTTCTTTGCACTGTGTGTGTGGTGAAAGGAGATATACAAAGAACAAACTGGAGCAAAGCTCCCTCGTGTGTCGGATTTATTCAACTGTGGACAAGAGTTTTCACTTTTTCACCCAAGAACTCGGTGAACCCGCTTTTCTTCCTTTGTAAGTTGCAGCTTTCTTTATCCCATTTCTCCTGACATGACAGGAAACAAGTTTAGGGTGAGATGAGACGGGATTCGGTGTTTTCACTATCAGATGGTGGATGGTAAAAGTTTCTTTGTTTCTATCTCCCTGTTCCTATGTCGTTTCACCGTTTCACATCAGTTTTCATTCTTTTTTGCGGAGGTAATCCTGTAAGATCGTAACTGCAATTGAAATCGGGGATTGCAGTGAAATAGGATAAAGGAGTGCAATGCAGTATGACATAAATATTTTGTTTCAAGGTAAAAAATAGAAAAAATCTCCATATTTCATACGGAAACGGATGTAATAGCCCCTCGGAAACTGTGAAAGCAGATGTAGTGGTGGAATAAAAGGGTGAGTTGCATAAATAAATTCTCAATGTGACATGACACTTTCAATAAATTAGTCTTTGCAGTTGTCATTGTCGGTGTTTCTGTGTAAGCACCGAATGGACTAGACTTTGGCTCATTTCACAATCATAAATAGGTATCACGTCATGTCACGGCTGTTAAGTTACAGAAGGTACTCAAATCTATTGTATTGTACCGCAGGGGAATATCCTGTTCCAATGGAAAAACATAAAAACTGTCTGGATAAGAGTTATGATCTGGAGGTAGGCGAGAGTTTACTGGAAGAGTGGAGGAGCACATGGATGGTCATGACCATTTCCTCATTGCAAGTGAAAATGCATCCACCACGGACTTCACAGTCAAGATTTCCTTCATAGTTTTCGCCTGTTAGAATAACAAGGCAGTTTTTCCGTCCTTCAAACAACTACGATAATACAGTGCCCAGGTTAGGCAAGTGTAAATGCTCTTCTACTTTCACTTTCTATGCGGGTAATAATATTGTACTGGAAATACTGATGCACTTCCCACTTGTATATATATGTGGTGCTTTTGGTGAGTATAAATATATCTTATCACTGATGCTTCGTACCTTTGCTTTTACTACGAGACAAAATGACGTGCGTAACTCTGACTGTAGTTAATGTGAGCTTTTAGCAGGGAACCTCTGTGTTGGTGTTGCTGGTGGTCATTTACCCGTGCGAAAATAAGATTTGTGTCCATCGTGGATTTTCTCTTTCTCCCCTACGTTCCATCTCAGCCAATAAAATCCTTGGCTAATCTTCTCTCCCTTTTTGTTTCTTACTAGAAATCTTTTTTCATTCTAAATGGTAATAAAATAGTTACTGTATTGCTTCAATACGCTTCAATAAGGTAAGAAAATGTAGTTCATATTAAATTTACGCTCTTGCTTTGTACATTTAGTTTGTAAAGTGTAACAGGAAATTACTTGCCTTGTAAAGCTTTTTTTTGCTTCATGGTTTAGTTATAAGTGCAATTTTTTGTTATTTTATTTACGGAATGGGTGGGTTTGGGTTATAGTAGTTTTTGATACGTATAATCAAAATGAAATGCCAAAAATAAGTGTATACCTATGTAAATCTACAAAATATGCTCTATAAAATCACGGTTCCTAGATTGTTGGTTTAAAACACAGGCTTCTACGAACCGTGCTATAAAATAGGAAATACATCCCTACAATTTTAAGAAACGAATATTATGTATGTGTATTGGAATAATTTTTGTCTGCCTGATTCGTGATTCATAAATTATATTGTAATTCATTCCGCAGAACATTTTGAAGTTTACAAAATATTTTTAAATAGTTATGTATTTTAGGTTTTCCTTTTCCTTTCCATAGTACATTTCATAGAAAAAACACAGTGAATAAGTGCATGCAACAATGTTGTCATATTTATTGTGCAGTAGGCTCAAATAAATATTTCTTTGCAAAATATTCGTTCTTAAAACACTTTTGTGGCAACAAAATATTCTTAGAGTTCATTATCCAAAAGTATTTCATCATTTTCTTGACATGGCGCCTCTATTCACTGGGCCTAAGTAACTTTTTCTGTTAAATGTAATATCCTTCTCCCCTGCTGTATACTTTCTGATTTCATGCAAACATCAGAGTTGAGATGTTTCTATTGTTATTGCTATTTTGATCTCTTGACTGTCAATCATATAAATAAATAGCTACTTAGGGTTACATTGTTCCGCAAAGCGGAGTGAACCACTGGAAATTATTTGTAACAATACCAGAATCCAATAGATTAAAGGAAGCAATAAATATTCATCAGTTTTCTTAGAATGGCGGAACACAATGAAAGGAGTGTGCTGTGTTTGCAACCACAATGTAAACAGAATGCTCCTTGTGTACTCTACAGTTGTATTTACATTTATGTTGGAGTTAGTGAGGCTTGTGTGGTACAAAGGAAATGTTAGTTATCCCCGAAATATATAAACACACACTTCTATGGTACTTTTACGATGAGTGAACCAACTGCACATACATTCATTCATGTTTGTTAGGTTTATCTTGTATCTGCTACACCGCTACTGTTGTAATTTGTAATTCTGCTTATAAAAAGAACTTGTACCTACTAGAAAAACACACTATGCCTACAACAACAGAAGAGGTGCAAAACACAATGGGAAAATGAGACGCAGCTGGTAAAAGAGAATCATTTGTTCATTCAATTCATTTGTTTCTCCCCAGCACCGGCAGCGAGTGCCTTGCCCTTTTACCACACTGAAAATTGCAACACAACATTTCTTTAAGGTTAGCCTTAGCTTAGCTAAAGAAAAATCTTTCACTTTAGCGTTCCCCATCTATATTCCTCACTAAACGCGTATTCTTCGATGACATGTGTATACCAAATACCTATACATAAATGCAGCGCACTGGAAAGGACAAAGAACCTACATAAATGAAAATAGGAAGTGAAAGGAGGGTGAAAGACTTTCAATTAACGGAGAAAATTGTTCCAATTTGTCTCCGAAACGCAGGTCCATTTTTCATTTCTCTTTCCTTAGTCCTTCGATGAAATAAAAATGGGAATTGAGAAATGGAACTATAAATACTGGTACAGAACAGAAAATTCTGTGTCGGAGCTGCCTGTTTAGTATAGCCTTAGTTTTCTTTAGCGTGTTGTTACGTTAAATGACTTTTAGACTAGTATTTACGGGACAAAGAGCAGACAGCAAACGGGAATCGCCATTATTACTTTAGTACGGTTCACAGCAGTGCATTCAACATTATGACTTTCAAGGAATAATGAAACGAGGCAGTATAACATAAAGCTATAATATAGGCTAACAAGAACATTGCAGCAGACCATTAGTAAAACGAACGGTCGTTGCAATTGCAATTCCACAGTAAAAGTACATAGCAGTATTACAGTTTGTAGTAATAGTAGGCCAGTCAACCAGACAAAACCATAGCAGTTCACCTGCATTATTTATTACGTGTAATACTATAATGGTTTACAGCAAATGACTCCTTACTTACTCTTACTTGCGAAACGTACTTTACTTATGACCTTACAGAAATTACAACTAAGAAATTCAATTCTCGTGTATAGTAGCATACTACATAGCACTTTCTTTACTAAACACATAGACAGTCACGGTTCTACTATTTTACAAACATATACTAATGCAGCTATAGCATATACCATTCTTACTTATGGTTGGTACGTGTAGTTGCATTTATTACATGATGATTGGTGAGGTAACAGAAGGTATACGTACTTATGTGTGTTATTTCTTCTAGTAGTGAGTTGTGTAATGATATAGTTGAAAGTTGAATCTCCTACTTGGGAAAATGCTCTAGTGGTGTGTGAAGCAATAAAAATTCACATTTAGACATTATATTATGCTCGTGCTTCCCGTTTAACTTCATTTAATCAAACGCCAAATCATTTCGTTTGACGACATTTGCTGTGAAGAATGAAAATCACAAATACAGACGAGACTATGCGACTAGGACTTTACTATAGACGAAGAGAACGAAATAAATAATGGTTGCGCCAATATGAAAGGATGTAATTCAGAAGTTTAATCAAACTTTTACAGACTCTTCATTTTCTACTTGAGTAGAAAGACAATAGTTTCAGTAAAACGCGGTGTATAGTGTAAAAGGTAGATACTCTCTCACGGAAAAACAAGAATGACTTGGAGAATAACAGCATCCTTTGCAGGTACATAGGTATATACTTATTAATTTATTTCATTCAGTGCTGATGAGGATTGTGTTGTGCCTTTGGTAACATTAACATCCAAGTTGCTTGTTATTTACTACAACGCAGTAATAATGATATTTCCTCATTATGAAGAATTTAATGGCAATGTCAGTCTGTCTAAATTCATAAGAACTACCAGACAGGTACGGAGGTTTTGCACGTTCATGGTTGAATAGAAAGAGAAAATAATTCTGCGCTATTTTCTGCAAAATGATTGTCATTCTCATTCATATTGAACTGTCAAAGAATTGTGATTAAATATTCCCGTCTTTATATGGCAAAAAGGAAATTGGAGCTTAGCACTCAAGACGTTACTGAGAATACCTCGTAGAAGGGAAATAAAGGAATGTGTGAGTAAATGGAGGCTTCATATTATGATACGTAGTTGTGAATTTCTATTCTACTCACATTTTACTTTCATTATTATTAAGAGTGTGTGATATTCAATAGAATTCTATTGTGGGGTGACATGAAGCGTACTGAAGAACCTTCCAGCCTCCATGTCTACGACAGAGAAGTTTTCACCAGAACCAAAAATGAGTTGAATGACTATAATACAATATAAGGAATCTCAAGTCTAAATAATATGACATCATTAACGATTTGATTATAATGTCACATTAGAAGAAAATGATAATGATATTGCTTACCTATTTATATGTCTTGTATACTATGCATATTTATAGAAGGTTAGGTGATCATTAGGTATAAGCATACATAATACATACCTATATATATTTCTAGTACTACAATAATAGTAATCTAATACACACAGTGCAAATGAAGAAGCTTTTTAATGAGGATTTTATTGTATAATGCATTGTGGACTGAAGGGAAAGTATGAAGGAAACAAGTTTAGTTCTTTGTTAAAGTATACACTTGTAAATATAACGACAAATCATTACAATGATTCAATTCAGTCTGCAATTAAAAATGCAAGTGAATGCAACTGAAATTAACTCAAATCACGAAATTTTAATTGTTTGAATTCAATTCTCTTTTTGAAAATATAAACCACAGTAATAAAAGCGTTTGTAATACATTATCAGATGTGTACAGGTTCAGGTAGATACGTTTTATATACACAGACACAGTAATATAATTAAGTATAATACATAATTATGTATTCAAATTTTAAGTATATTGTAAAGCTGTACTTATGCTTCTATTTCAATATGCAATAAATTACGGACAAATCTTGCGTCCTTTACAAGTGAGTATTTATAAATCACAAGTGAACTGCTACGTCATCACTCACATCACAAGCACAAATTATATCATATTTTACACACAACACGAAAAATACCGTCCATTTTCCACTATGTGTGGTTCTACAGCAAATTTTAGTCCGCAATAAAATCTCTTGGTTTATATCATTGTCCTACAAATATATGTAAGCAATGGTTTACAACCTGATTTACATATTCCATAAGTAGTACTATAGGATGAACAATATGGAGCATGATACATCCTTACACAAGTACTACAATTAAAAGTCAATAGAATTTAATGCTATAGTAAAAGAGGGCATTGAGAGAAGATAGACAGGCCACATGTGTCACGAAGGCGTGGACTGTACAAATAATGTCTTGGAAAGTCGGCTAAAGCTGACTTTGCCATTTTAGGCAGTTGCCATCCATAATACAATACAATACACTCACACGTATACAAACATACATTACATGCATCCTTTGTGCTACCAGAAACATCGTACTTTCAGCGGAGCATTACATTTTACATGTCATGTTCATAGTTCATAATATTATAATATTGTGTAGTTTGAAGTATACATTATAGTAAAACAGAAAATGCAGCAGTTTACAAGCACATCATATCGCATCTGAGCAGAGCAGTCGCTTTTAAACCGAGGAAAAGCGAAACAAGTCAACAGTAAAAAATTCTGGTTAGGTACACTACACGGTACACATAAGACCTGGAGAAAAAGCGGATGATACAAGTGTTGTCATTGTGTAGGTAGTATCTGTAGTAGTTTGTATGTTGGGGAAAGTACACGAGAGGCGATGCATATTTTGTAGTCAGTAAGTGCGGTGTGGACGGTGAATGTCTACGTGAATATGTTTACTTTCTGTATGAAAAGAATGGAGAGATGAGTCTCTCCTGTATGTACTGGATCTGTCTAGCATGTCCGTTGTAGAATATAGAATAGTTATGCAATGTCCCTCATGAGAACTTGTATGCTCTGTAGTGTAGTAAATAGTGTCCCATTACTTTACAGCAGAGCGGAGGAGAGTCAAGTGCTTTATCAGATGAGACGGACACACTTTGTATGTATGTATAGGTAGTAGTAGGTGGCTGTGTGATGTAGTTTTAGTGAATGGACGATGATAGAACACCCGGGCAAGCGGAAAGGCACTGAGGAGACTGTTTTTGAATAAAGCACTACTAGTATACACTACGTGGTGGCAGGCTGCTCCTTTTCCTCTTGTAAAACGACGACGAGTTGCTTGCTTTATTTAACTTTGCTTTTGGTTTCGTCAAGCCAACTACTATAACATAACAGTAACAATTTAAGTTGAAACTGCTCAATTTCCCATGTAGATGTTAGTGTTCATATAATATAGGTACAATCGTAGTGGGGCTTGCTTTTGCTTGTATATATGCGTATATTATGGAGTTGAAAGAGTAGCAGTTAGAAGTGGTGCCAGTATTGAGAGCTGCTTTTGACTTTCTTGTAGTTAGTTTGCTCATTTCATGATGTAGCAATTTGATATGAAATGATGGACATAAAAGAGCACGCAACGCTTTCTTGTTGCAACTGCCGGGGGTATGTGTAGTCTGTCTTTGTGTGTAAAGGAAATATAGACTGAGGAAATCCTCGCTTCATATTATGGTGCATCGTAAGTGGAATACAGATGCAAATGCACAGCTGTGCGATGTGATATGAATGCCTGAATGGGATTGCTTTATAAAGATGATGATGATGATGTCTATCTACTATGCTAACTATACACACATGTGTCTGTGCTCAAATACCAGCTTTCTACAATGTACCATGAAGAACAACTACAATAGAAACAGAACAAGAACTCAAGTACTCACAGACTGTTAAATAAAAAATGGAAAAATAATTTTTCTCTGTTTGAAAGAAAGGAAAATTTACACAAACTGTCTGCTTCACTTATATGAAAGTTTTAAAAGTAAAGTGCTACAACCACCATTGTGAACTTCTTGATCATCCCAGATAGGATTTAGTTTGACTAGCTTAGAATAAATAAAATAAAATAACATAATTACTCTCAACCTGCAATAAATAGGATGAACCTTTATGTTCTATAATTCAGTTATTCGCTTCGCTCTGGTGTGTAGGAAGCTAGTACTGAGAAAAAATTTAAAAATAGGAAAAATCATTTCATAATCGTTTTTATTAAGTAGCGTAAGCTACTTTATAAGAATGGTGTCTACGTCCGTCCGTCCGTCCGTCCGTCCGTCCGTCCGTGACCTCTATAACTCACGAACGGATTAACATAATTCGTTGAAACTTCTCACACGTATACTCTAGGTCACAAGTAAGAACTGGCTCTAAAATGGAGTCAATCGGT
>JABASD010004720.1:0-14506 GCA_019776165.1 Pogonognathellus flavescens | reverse complement strand
TAGTGTATGTGTGCCTGTGTCTGTGTGTACTACATACACATATCTCATACTTATGCTGATTGTGAAAAATGGAATAATATTATACGAATGAAATTTTATATTCCATATGGATAGGGTTTATCATCCATTCCATTCACATATGCAACGCGATTATCAGTGAACTGAAAGTAAACCTTTATCTCTCGTCTCATCTGTTCCCTTCACCAATACCAATGAAATGCTCATATCTCCGCTTGTATGCTTTACTCATACACGTTTAATATAAATATACCCTAGTATATACATATCTGTGCAAAAGGAAGAATTTTACTATAGAGAATGGAAATATGGTGCACTACCGTTTCGTATGTAGTACATGTGTACTTTGTCGTATTAATGTGTAGAATGCATTCTTGCAGCAAGTCTACATGGGACACAATTTCATCTTCATTTTTTATTCGTGTATAATATTTTTTATTGTACAACCATTATGTAAGCGAGCATTGTATTTGCGTGTGTCTGTATGTGTAGTATAGTTATATAAAGAGAGGATGAATATTTTTATGGCTATAGTACTAATGCTAAGTATTTCCTATCCATCATGTATCTACCCATCCATGCGTTTTTGTTTTGTAAAACAACACATCAAAAATAGGGGCTTGTGCTCACTTCGCATAAGGCCATTGACAACCAGCAATCGCCAGTCGCGTGTCCCTTCCCACCCCAAGGACCCTTCATTATCGCATACTTATAAATATTCAATGTTGCTTTTTAAGGAAAATCTACAATTTTACATCGCATACTCAGCATTTTTATTTAGTTAGTTAGTAATAAACTTAAGGATATTGTTATTCCTTATTACAACAAATGTTTGTAAATTTTTTACTTCAAACATCAAGAAACATTTTTGGAAAGTATACCTATTGATGTAAGAATAATAGAATTTATCAGAAATTGTATTTTTATTCACTGGAAGCTGAAATGTGAAATCTTTTGATTTATTAGATTTTATGAGGATTTCTATTTTTCATAGTAAATAGTAACTACTTATATTATAATCCCCATACTAAACGAATATAAAAATAAAATCTTAATTTATCAATTGAGCTGAATCTGATTTCATAACACTTTAACAGTCTAAAATAAGTTGAACGATATCATCTAATCTATGTAAATGAGTTTATGGCAAATATCTGCATTTCAAAAATATTTATTGAAAATCCTGCCAATGATGCAAACTTTCTCTATATTATACTGTAATGTAACTTTTAGTCAAAATTGCTACATATAAAATCTCTAAGCTTTAGCAAATAGTAAATACACGCACATTTTTAAGAATGAGAATATTTTCAAGTTACATTATGAATGATTAACTTAATTTCGTGAGTAAAAATGTATCGATCAAAAGAGCAAACAAATGCAACAGGACGAAGTGTGTACTGTGTACTATAGAAAGGATTGAATTATAAATAAGAGACACGTAAAAAAGGAAGTAATTATTATCCCATCCAGAATATGGAGGATGACCTATCTGAGTAAACACACCGTGCGTCCAGGAGCCTAAAATAAACAACGGACGTACGTGAATGCATTTTAAGTAAGCCTTTTTGTAGAACAGGGTGATAGGTGAATGTATGAAATGAACTGCTGTGAATATTTACAAAGTGATGCGATAAATGATTAGATGTTATCCTAAGAGACCATCACACATCGCATTAACCCAGAAAGTAAACTGTAGTAGCTACGCTAAACACTACACAGAAAAGTACAATAAAAAAAGACGAATTTACAATTACAGAATTGTATTCTATGTAAAAGTGCCAACTATGCTGCGACTACTACTGGGTTAGTCTTGTACAGACTATTCATGAATAAAATGAAAAAAGTATATGAATGATTGATAAGAAGGAAACGTGTGTGTTTCGTACAATGCACGTAGCGTGTGTAGACTGCATGTAATCTTTTATTAGTAATGTGCGTCTGTATGTATCGATGGGTGCCACTGTAGTGTAAAATTGCGAGTGATTGTGATAGATAGTATTACATTACATTATTACATGTCGTCCTCCACTCGTGTCGTTTTGTTTACTCTTTGGACTTTTTCCGTCGCCTTTATAATAAGATTGAACAATAAAGCTATGAATTTACACTGGGGCAAAAGAACGAAAGGCTGACAGTAAAAATGAGACACTATACTTATGAAGAGCCAGGGATGTTTATTTTGTTTAATATTTCCGTGTGTTCAGTGTTCTTCCTGAAATTGAGTCTTGCATTTTATCACGAACTACTTCAAATTGCTTTCCAATGAGTTTCTCCAGTGTATGATTTGATGATGCATTAGTTGCAGTACCGTTGCAGAATACAGAGCGTGTAGTAGATAAGGTCATGAAATTTTAACTAAGGGATTAGTAGTTGCAGCGTTTATTGTCGTGGGAACTGGAATTGAATGATGTTGTGGGAATGCATATCAAAGTGATGAAGGCAATGTATAATTTTATGTAGAAAAAAATGTAATAACTTTTTTTGGGTTTGATTTCATTATTTGCTAAAATGTGAAATGAAATGCTGATAAGCCATGCGGCAGTGTTTAATGGGAATATTTAAATGCTTTATGTTCATTTCCAGGTAAAAGATGCAACAAGGAAATGATTTACATTATAAAATGAATATGTATTTAAGATGTGCTAAACTTTTTGCCAATTTATGGTTTCTCGGTTGCATTTTATGATTATTTAGTATCTTACAACACAATTTATTTTATCTTATATCATGTTATTAATTTACAAAAGAAAATTAAGAGGTAGAATGTTGTGTATTTACATGTGCCTCTAGTGCCTAGTTATTTTAAGAAGGAACACATCAAACTTTTTCTGTTTTAGAGAAGTACTTCTCACTTTTTCCACCGAATATGGCTGCCAGTACCTATACCATACTCTAATTAATTCTACAGAAATCTGAACAATATTATACTATATTTTAATAACATACCTAGAATTATTTTACCAATATCTGATTAGCTGTAAAATTGAAGGCAAAAACTTGATAGATTTTCGGTCGAGTGCAGAACTAGTTAAATGAATATCTAGGCAAATCCTTAGATGCATTTGATTCACTTGAGTATGCAACAATGCACGTCTCATTCTCATCTCTAACAAAAGAAAAGATTTTTTACCACACATGTATATGTGTAGTCAAAAGATATGGTGTACGTTACACACGGTGCAGAGATTAGTATGCTGCTACGCTACGTCATGAGTTGCTATCGCTAGACTTGGAGTGTCACAGTAGAACCACTCACTCACGATAGAGTCTCCCTTGACGAAATAATTTTTGATCTCGTTCTGAACTGGTGGCTGTGCGAGATGAGAGGAAATCAGAATTTATTTTTCTCTCCCCGCCCTAATAATCCCTATTCTGAAGCTGTGAACAGGAAAAAGCACTCTTGACAATTTCACTTCGCACGAAATGTCCGATGAATATTATCATACATTCTCATACACATACAATACAATACAACGTCAACCCTATATAAATATCTCCGCAGTGCTTATGAGCTTAAAGCGTGTCAAGTCAAGTAGCTCCGAGTTCCTGCATATATTTTATGTAGCTACCAATGCAAGGGACAACAACACAAAATATTAACATAGTTTTTTGTGGAAACCTTTTTTTCACAGCTGGTTCGTAGAAAATCAAAGAAAATTCTTCTTGTTTGAAAAACACTTTTCTATATAGATAATGCGAAGTTATTGCACTAAAATCTGTGTGTAAGACTGCTAAGATAGAGTAGAAAATCTAAAATGTCTAATTTCTGAAATATTTTTAAGGTAGACCGCGATGATTTAGATGAAAGAATTGAGAAAAAATTGATTTTAAATAGTAAGATTGTACAAATAATTAATTCTGATTCTGATAGGGCTTCAAAAAATTTCTTTACGAACTGGCAGTAGGTATGGTATGTTTTTCCTTAAAATGCAGCGAATTTGAAAGCGTGATTAATGTATTTCTAAAATTGAAAGCAAACACATACATTAGCAATGATATATTTCAAAAAGGGAAAAATGTTTTTCTGTATTTGATACTGAGAGAGATGTGAAGACGAATTGAGATTCTGAAAGTGGAAAGCCATGTTTGTGAATTTTTCAACATCCAATTTCTTCCTAAATAATAATGATGAATCATTTGATCGAAGTGTGAATTCAACCTATAGTCAGCTAACGATTCTCTTAGAATCCTTATGCATTTACATTTATATAAGTTTTTCTTTCATTCTTTTTCAATCAGCTATTCTGTCTTATGATTTTCAGTTGTATAGGTATAGTGGTAAAACCCCGATTTCTGAAAATACCAGTTATTTAGACGTGTGTTCTATTCTTTCTTCAAAAATCTGTGAAAACTGTCTTTGTTGATTTTCAGATTTAAGGGCTGTGCAATAAAGAGATATTTATTTCACGTAGGTATATGGTACATCAATTCGTTTGAGGCTAAAATTCAGTTGCTCAGACAGAGAGAGATCATCAGATTAGCAGACTTTGAGAGTCAAACCAAGTCACGGTATTTTCATTGCCCTTATCATTCGAATTCCCGACATGTTTCTGTTTTCCTTCCTTATATAACGTTTCTTATTTAAATCCACAAGGACCCTTGCCGTCTTCTCTTAGAATCTCTTCCATTAGCTGTGCGATGATCAAACCATAGTCAATGCCATTTGCTACACAACACTGTAGCATTTTACTCAACAACTTTTGGCATGCTACTTTACTTACTTAGGTATAATATAATGCATGTAGTATACTAGACATTTTGGGATATAATTATTACAATTCACCAGTCTCACTCAGTCAGCTAAGTTTTGCTTAAGGGAATTTGTTGTGGTGTATCTCCAATGCTCTGGATTATATAATATCCGAATGTAATTGCACAACAGAGTTCACCCGCTCGTATCTGTATTTCCATTTTAAATCCTTTTGCCACAAGGGACAAGAGCATTCCTTATTTATTTATTTACATATATCATTTTTCAAAGTCACTCTCTGTCTCCTCAACTTTTCTTATCGGATAAGTAAAATGTGTATTTCATAGTACCAATGCCCGTAAGTCACAACTTTAGTAATGTTATGCTCACTTTACTAAAGGCCAAAATCAGTAACTCTCCTAAATTCAAATCATTCATTAAATTCTGGGCACATGCCTTGCAATATTGCATACGATTGTTGCATCTATAGTTTAATGCAATGCTCGTAGTAAGATTTACTATACTGATACCAATAAATTTTGGTTTGCTTTTTAATGACTACTTACGATTAGTTAAAATACGTACCTAAGTACATTAAATTTACTTGCTGAAACTGTGAAATTAAATTTTTACATCTTCATTCAATCTTATCACTACCTTTTACTTGTGTATTATTAGATTAGTAACCATTACTGAGTTAGACCTTTATTTGACATATTTACAAACAACACATATGGGCGAATGAATAATCTAACGATGTCTATAAGTAATATTATAATGTGTGACAGGAATTTGCAAACATGTCGTTAAAAAATGAATAAATATCACTGTGAAGTTTTCCAATTACGATATTTATGTGGCTAAATTTTTGTAAAAAGTAAAAGGTATATCATACCGCAGGGCGCAATGTAAAGGAAACATTTATTTGTTGAAGCAAATAGGTACCTACGCAGTTACTAATACTAGCTAGTACACTTTTACATGCTTTACCAAAGTCAGTGTGGCTAACTAATTCTAAAAAATAATGAACAATTTTTAAATGTAAACAATTAAACCACAGATCAATCAAACCTAATTATAAATGAATTAAATGTAATGATAAGTTGTGGTAATACAAATAATTACGAGAGTAAACTGCCATAATATATGCGTTGTTAAAAATGAAGAAATTTGTTTCTCAAGGTTTGTAAGTTTAATTTAGTTTACAGTAGATTTGTGTACGAATGTACAGACAGAAGATGTGTCCTCATTCGTGAATATAACCACTAGGAGTGATTTGTTACTTACTGTAAAGTACATCAGCTAATGTAAGCACACACTAATGCTTCAATCTATCCTCATCCATTACCATTTATCAATTTAGCCCTCGTATTCGATTCCTATTAGGATTGACACTGGAAAATGATTGATTCTTATTATGCCTCCTACGTTGTAATGTAACCGCACAGACCTTCAATTACATTCACTAGTAATACTAGTAAGGTACATACTCAAAGTTTAACACGAAATGGGCATTAGTATACGTATGTATCTATTTCCTTCAGCAATAATGTTTCCTTTACATTATTACGGTATGATAGTGCAAGTTGCACCTTTATAGATTGTATAACGATTTTACAATTTAGCTATGTAAAAATCGTCCTATTTAAAATATCATTTTTAACGACATGTTTGCAATTTGTACCATATTACTATAACATTATTTCTTACCCTATAGGTATATTGAAGATTAGCACGTTTGCAGTAAACACAAATTATGCAAATCTACTGTTAAAAAATTATTATAGACACACATGTATGTGTATGTGAAGGAAACTTACAAGTAAAGCCAAACATACTGATGTCTTAGTTCTTTAACATGGTACTATAATTACAAAAGGGAATAATAAAATTTCTTTACCAAGGTGTATTTATTGTTTGTGTATAATCTGTTGTACTATCCCAATGTAAAATAAATAGTACGTTGCCTAAAGATTAGCTATGTGGTTTAGGTGCGTTAACTGGCTGAATTGTTTAAAGAAAATATTTTCTTAGAGTTGAAGTTTCGTAGACGAGCGCCGCACCTATAATATTCCCTTGCGTGTGTGTCTTGCGTCCCAGTGTCAAATTCCCGTAGAGAAAATACCCGTTTTCCGTCTGGATGGCAGTGAGTGTACTTCCGAAATTCCAATGCTGCCATTCTATTCCTCCTTTCATCCACTTTAGTTCATCCACCCTCTCTATCTCTCTTTACTCGTCTATCTCCTTACTGAAATCGTCATTCCCTTTGTTATTGCCTCTCTAATATAAAATTCTCCAGAAATTTACTGCCGACAGAACAGATAATGTAATTTTCCAGCTCGGAGTGAGTAAGTCTATGGTATATAAAGATATAGCAGTCTGGTAGTGGTAGTAGAACATTAAAAAGACAAAACTCTTTCTTCTTCCGTTTTCTTTCTTTATTTTCTATTACTAAAAAGCGGTAGTGCAGTAATAAGTAAGTCGTACAGTGGTAAAGTAGAGACGGAAGAGCTTGGCTTACTACCAGATTACTAACTCCGGCAATAATTCCTCCTCTTCTGCTAATATAAAGTAGTCATTTATAGTTAAAACCCAAAATGGTAGCTTTTTGACTTGGTGCTTCACTTTATGCACTTGAAATGTTTTTACACAGTAGTAGAATCCGGATGTGACATGACATTAAGAAAGGAGATGCGATCTAAGCACATACTTAGTAAGTTCCTCTGACTTTTCAGACCGTAAGTATTCATTCCAATCCCTTAATTATTTAAAGACCTCTTTTGTTCCCTTATATACCTTTCTAGCTACGCTTCTCCTAGATAGAAATACTCTACATAGTATGTCTTACTTTCATTACTTTAGTATTAGTAGTGGAGGCTTGTTCTATTTATTTTACTATACTAAATTGAATTTAATTGACTTAACTAAATACACACAAAAGTCATGCACTTTCATCCACTGAGACATTACAGTTTCTGACCTTCGCATACCTTTTCCTTCAAAATACACAAGCAGATAGTGAATTATTACATGACTGTCACAACACAACGGTTTAATTACCACATCCCACAATAATGGGTCACAGTGTCACATAATTGGACAAGAATGACATTTATATTAGAAATTACTATTCAAAAATTCCAATTCACTTTCTACACTATATCTTATCATGTGTAAGTATACTTTATCTACATTTGTGTTATGAATAGTTACTTATATACATATGACTGACATACCTGACAAAAACAGACCTATTTTTGTTTATTGTTGGAATTACAAATTTAGGTATACATAAAAGAAGGGTAGGTACTGAAACTTATGCATATCATGAGTTTATCTTTCTGTATATTTATAAATACAAGAAGAGTCTTAATACACTGAATAACTTAATATTTCCAAATGACAATTCATGATTATGCAGTCAAATACAGACTTAAGTAAGAGGAAAAGGTGACATGTAGGAGTGATGGGAGTATACAGGTGAAATACTTAAATTAATTCGTAGTGCGTAGAAAAGGAAGAGCTGTGTGGCCCATCCATCAAAGACTTAATCCGTTTAAAACGGAAGGGAAGCAGCAACCCTGGGGGTAGGAGGATCTCTTTCAACTAATTAAGTGACAAAACTTCAACCCGTCTTTCATTCAGGTGCTAAAGTGGAAAGACATGGCAGGTAACCGCTTGCTGTACTTTAACGTGCCTATTTGTCGCTGCCTGTGCCTGTAGTAACAACATTCTTTCGTAAATTGGGTTAGGCATCTTTCATTTACATTACTATTCCTATTTACAATAAGTCTTAGTTAGTGTAGTGTTGAGAATAATCAATGCATCATTACATTGGCGTATATAGAAGCGTAACATTTATGAATAGTTTCTTTTTAACATTAATAAATAGGAAAAACAATATTATAATCAAGATTTGACAATCAGAATCAGGATTACAGATATTTAGTAGCTAAACGGATTGGAAATGTTAACATGCTATCCTCTAACTAACTGTTGGTAACGCAGAATTTTAGGCATTGGTTAACTTCTTTGTTTTCAATTAAAGAGAACAGAAACAAAATATTCTTCTCATTGCAGATTATCATTTTGCAAGTAGGTTCGGCAAAATCGACGGTACGATGTAAAATGTCTACGTCTCAATAAAATAAGAATTCTAAAGAAATTTTATTAGTTCACTAATACTTAGGTGGAACTGTTTCTTGGATAAGTGTTTTCTATACAGTATTCAATACGAGTTATCTTAATAGTACCTGTTAATCGTTCCCTTCTTTAAAAACTGTGAAGTCCTATAGAAATCTGCATTAACCGAAGTTTTTCTTTTCCCAAGTAAATTATCTTCAAAATATTATTTTACCCCACTAACACTAAAAGTGGTATTGCATATTACATCTATGTAAATCTAACTAACTGCATCTGCTCTGTAATCATATTCTGAAATCGCTTACACTTCTTCTTAGGCCAGAGTTAATTTAGCATTATTCTGCAAAATGACATAAAGTAACTACTGAAAATATTCAATCGACACAAAATCAAAAGCAACTCTTTTCTTTCTCAAAAAGAAATCTGAGTCAATTCCCAACAATAAAAACAAGGGAAAAGTTTACAAAAATTGAAACTGTTGTGTAGTGTGTGTAGAATTCATCGTGTTGAAGAATATGAAACGTAAACGTCTCTTGTGTTGGGAGAGTGTGAGAGGAAGTAGGAACGTCATGTTGCTATCTGTGTATGAGGTTGTTGTTGAAGACGGTCGTCTAGTCTGAGGTTTAGAGACCATGTGAAAGGAACGGGAGTAGTTGTGGCTGGATGTGAGTGAGTTGAGGGTTGATGGGAGGGCAAGCAGATAGGGAGGATGGAGGAGGCACACAAATACACAGACAGGAATCCCACTAGTAGTAGCAGGTTGCTGTTTGCTCGTTGCATGTCTTTCTGTGTGTGTTCTTGTAATGTTACAGCTGCTACTGTGAATAAAATGCATGGACGGAGTATTCCTCTAGTACCATCCGGGTATTCTGTGAACAACCACACTTGGAGTTTACACACAAGAAAGGTATGGGAAAAAGCTGAGCAGAACTCTGGTTGTGTTTGTGTGCGAGGCGGTTTGGTGCTAAGCTAAGTAAGTATAGGAGACTACTAGTAAATGCAATAGTGGAGCATACACTGAGAGACTGAGAGCTGTGGAACCAGACTTGACTTGCCTTGGCCAAACCAAGCCAGACCAGATCTAAACCGAGAAACCCCAAGCGAGATTTTCTCAGTGTTTTTCCCAGTCACCAGAGAGAATAAAAGCCTACAGGGACTCTCCTATGAAAATTTCACCATACGCGATTCACTCTCGAAGCAG
Source organism: Pogonognathellus flavescens (assembly GCA_019776165.1). Classification (NCBI taxonomy): domain Eukaryota; kingdom Metazoa; phylum Arthropoda; class Collembola; order Entomobryomorpha; family Tomoceridae; genus Pogonognathellus; species Pogonognathellus flavescens. The sequence goes on along the minus strand of JABASD010004720.1, from coordinate 4,451 downwards.
GAGCATAGCTGTAGTTCTTCTCTCTCTCTCTGTGGCCCTGTCTCTCTCTTTGTGAATCTTCTTCTTCTGAAATCCTATAAACTCGTACGGAGACTGAAAGACCATACAAGGCACCTACTACTACTCATACTAGTACACATACACATACATACACAGAAAGAAGAAGAACAAGAAGTAGAAGAAGAGAGAAAAGACCTGTACTTGGCTTTACTGACTGTTCTTGACTCCTCTTGCTGCCTGTTGTTGTGTTGTTCTATTCTCCGGGTCCCAAGGTGCTCCAATTACATCAACGCCAAAGCAAAATCTTGTAAAACTCTTCAATTGCTGTTGCTCCAAGTGCTCAACTCACACAGGCCTTTGTGCCCCATTCCCTAACTTATTACTGGGGAAAGTTCAAGAGGTTAATACTTTAAAATAAACATTTCACACCATCTCATTAATTCTTGGACAGCCTCAACGAGAAACAAAAACAACAACAACATCAGCACAAGTAGTAGAGCAGTAGTGGTCTGCATGGTAAATGTACCCAAATACATCACACAGACAGAGAGACTCAACGTGTACAACTTGCTCACAAAGCATATTACACATATTTACACGAGTATAGATGCTAAAAGTATACAGTACGCAAAAAGAAGAGTACCGACACACCAGAGAGACAACCTTAGTTCCTCTGTGTAGATGAACAAACAACACACGCATTATTTATATACGGGAACACCAAGCACGTGCTTTCACTTTGAACGCTTGAGAATTGGATTCGACACTCGTGTGGGGAGTTTTTAGTTGAAATGTGTGATCCTTCTCTCTTTACCAATTCTCTCATGAATTTTTCTAAACAATACGCTCATTAATGCACTTGTTGACAACAAACAAACTTGTTATTCACGGGGCGACTTGAGAGACATTCTCATGTTCTGAACTATAATTACATGCAAAACTTCTCCGTGTTAAATAACAAGTAATACTTTCACAATCTCACACATGAGACTATACAATATAAACAGTAAGTAAAGAAGAACGAGTTCAGAAAATTCTCTGCTTCTTCAATAAAAAATCAGAAATTTGTATTTTAGTGAGACATGTGTGTTTTTAATATCAAAATGACTCGAGCCATGTGTTCAGTTTACCAGTGACTTAAATTGTGTGTATAACTTTTGGTGTATAAAACAACATTTTTATATACAGAGACAAAGATACATAGTATATAAGACTTGATTGAATAGGTCCACATCATTTAGTCCTTCCTGTGTGAGATTTTTACTGTATACTCACCCTAAAGAGAAAAGTGAGTGACAATGATGATGTTTGGACTGCATCAAGATTTGGGCGGACATCAGCCGCGAGGTCCCAGTTTGAAAGAAGAACCGCTCAGTGCTCAACTTGCGCCTAGACCGTGGATGCAACCGACGATTGTTGATCAATCCAAGTAAGATTTATATACTCATACTAATTACACATACAGTAGATACCTGTAAATGTAGATGTACATGTACTTATTTCCCTTAAGTAAGTCCCTATTGAAATATTCACGCCAATTTTTTTTATAACTCCCTACAATTGTACACTGGTAGGTTCTACACTGATATGATGGTTCCATTATGTTGTGTACGTTTGCAAAATCGTAGCAAAAAGCTGTGTGTTATAGTCAACAATTGAATAGAGTGACACAGATGAGTGTTAGTTACGTTCTTAAGTAAATGTGCCAATTTTAATTAGAGCGTTCTAAACAGGATTATGTAATAAACTGTCCAAAAGGAGGGAATTACTTGAATTAGACTGAGCTATACCTTGATTGTCTGAATGTGAACGTACCATAAAGGATGTAATGTTAAGGAATGTTAAGAAAAGTCGTAAAAGAAATAAAAGATAATGCTAGAATGAGAATTAAAGAGAAAAACATAAACAATTCTGTCAAATCGAATAAAAGGATTTTCAGATCAATTAAAAGCAGAAGCGGTATAATTCTCAAGTACGTACATTCCTATAGATATATTCTGCGTATACAACAAGTAAATTCCATTACAGCGAATATTTTGTAGTATACATTTGATATATATAGGTAATGTGTAGTATATATCTTATTTAAGCACAAAGTAATACATTGCTAATCCTAATTGGTCTAGTTGTGCAGGAAAACGAGTTAAGAAGCTAACCAACAAAGACGTCTGTAGCAATGCTTATGTGTATTCAGCCATACATCTCTTCGTGTGGCACTTCTACTACGTATTATTATAGGTTGTAGAGTAATCGGAAAGAGGAAGGAGAAGAGTGAAGTAAACAGAAAGTAAAAGCCGATGTAGACACAATGTTGTAGTAAGTGTGTACACATTATAAGATGAGGATGGCTTCTGTTCACTATAAAATAATAATATGCCATACTAATGCAAAAGGAATAAGAAAAGAAGTGCCGAGGGAAATATCTGCGGAGGGGAGGTTGAGAAACAAATTAAAGTAAGACTAATTTGGGGCGTCTTAAATTTTTATTTAATGGGCAATTTCCTCCTTTTCATAGGCTCCCGTTGATTCTTATAATGTTTCTCATGTAATTCCAAAGACATCTCCAACATAATATCGAGTACTATACATACAACGTCCTTTCCAAACATTTCACTCACAATTTGTATAGTAGAAGAATATTTCTTCTATAAGTATATAGCAATTCTAAATCTACTGTATATTTCTCTTAATTTCATTATCATTCCTTCCTTCTTGTTGTGTAGACTCCAGTCTGAGAAATTAATAGAGAATTAAAATAATCCAATTAGAATGTGAAATTCCTGTAGTAGTAATTCCTTGGCCAGTTGTAATTAGAATGAGATTACAATAGAAATGAGCCTTGAGTTTAGGTGGAATTCCTATATAAGTGCGGTTGATGTGATGATGTGACTTGAGAAATGGAGAATAGTAATATATCGTCTGGTCTGAGAACAAAGTGCGAACACAGGGAAAGAGTGTGAGAGTTGAGATCCGAAAAGAGATAAAAGAGAAAAAGCCCTGTGCTGAAAGAAAAGACGGGAGAGAGTATACTCTCGTTCCTTATATACAAAGTCAAGGTATACTTATATAACACAAGGACAGAATAATATAAGACTTACGGATAAATCAAGGAGTAGTAGTAGTTCAGAGTATGTACATATAATACAGTCCATTCTATAGGAGTAAATGTAGTGAAGCTATATATAGTAAAAAAGAAAAGATAGCCTTTTTGGTGTCATTTAGTTGAGTTGATGTAGTAATGTTAGTTTAGAAGACTTTGTGGGCAGACATAAGACTGTGTGTGTATGTGTGGTTAGACTTTAGAAGAACAATGAATGTGCGTGTGTTATGGTAAAGTAAGTTAAGACTTAAGTTTTTTTACACAGAAGTACACGAGTTTTGTTTGGGAGCGAGAAGGTTTTGGTCATACTTTACTTTCTGTATATAAAAGTATATCGACTAACTAACCACTTTCTTTTCATATTATTATATACGTTTCTTAGAAGTGAATGTGGAGAAAAAATGAATTGAGATTCGGCAAGTCAATTCTCAATCGACTCATTTTACCCCAAGAAGGTTTTTCATAATGGGAATCAGGGGAATAGTTGGCCACAGCGCTTTTCCACACACTCATACACACACAAATGGCTCTTTTTGCTACACAAAATGCTCTTGTGTCTTAGTCGAGTTAAACTAAAGAACTTGTAATGTAATGTAATGTAGCGTAATGTTCATTCAAAAGGCCAGCAGACTCAGATTGTCTTGGCGGAAGAACAGAAAGAAGAAGAATGTAGATGCTGCTGAAAGTGTACGAGGGATACACACCATGGATAAAACCAAAAAGCAATGAATCTTCGCTCCGCCACTTTCATTTCCGCTAGACTCAGGCTAAACTCTAATTATTGCAAGATCCGAGCTTTTTGTACTACACAATTACACAATCTAACGCTGTTTGCACAGTGTAACATTAAATACCCGCTGAATGACTAGTAGAGATAAGCTATATGTGAGTGCAGAGAAGTAAAAAGCTTATTTTTTCATTCATTTATCCTTTCCCGTGTAAATCACAATAGTACAATGCTATTTACGGTTAACTTGAGAAAAACAACTTTAACATACGTAAAAATGTAATACAGTACTTCTTGCAACAGTACTTCTGTACTACTTGCAAATCCAAACAATCTAGATGTAGTGAAAATTCTTAAATGTCTAAGTATTACTTAGATATTTAGAAATAACGCTAAATCTATTAGGTAATTTTCGTTAGATTCATTATGCAAAAAGCAAAACAATGATTGCGCATTTTACAGTATACTGTCATAAGGCAACCCAAGATGTATGCAGTTGAATTTTCTTAAGGGCCGGTTAGCGACAGTCGCACTTTTATGAGCTAATCGGTGATTTCTCTGGACTGGAAAGTCGGATTGAAAATCCGATTTCTATCATGGAAGCTAATGAAATGTTCTATCATA
>JABASD010004719.1:0-14510 GCA_019776165.1 Pogonognathellus flavescens | reverse complement strand
GTCTAAACGGTATTTAAACAAGTAGTGGTGAGCATAGATGTGGTTAGTAATGGTGGAAATATATCAATTATCAGACAGGCTTCTTCGCTACTACATTGCACTGGTTTCCAGTGGTTTATTAAGTATCGTGTTATTAAGTATCGTAAGATACTTTTTAAACATGGGTTTTGTATTTCTTTTCTAGTATTATATTATAGATATGTTTCTTTTGTATCTATATTATCTGTGTAGTGTATGTAGTGATGTAACGCATCTTGACATCATCATGTACAAAGAAGCTGTGTGTTATTATGCCGTATATGAGATGGTGTCTATTATCATGTAGCGAGTAGTCTCAAGTTACCTCATGCTATGATATAGATTGATTTACCAGTACAATAATAATATAATCATTATACCATTAATGCATTTCGTATATAAAATTAACAAATTCAATTGCAATGAAAGTCTTTTTGTCGATTAAAGCCAATTTATATGTAGATGTGGTTTATTTGTAAATAGTTATCTAATATTATGTTTACTAATATTGGGAGCAAGAGCAACTGGCACAGTCTCATTAACTAAATTTACCAGAGGCAACTATTCAGGTGGTGGAATTATTATTATCATAGGAAAACTTTACATAATTCTGATTGTGAGTAATCGGCATGATTGAGACGTGATCTGGAGCAATTGCGGAACAAAACAAACAGTTGAGTTTAGTTTACATTGGGTAATGTACACTTACACTTACAAAGTTACAATAATGTTCAGTACGATGGAGTAGTGTGGCGGAGCGTGTTGGTTACAAAACAGATTTAGTTAGTAAGAGTTAAGAGTTTAGTATTATGACATTAGGAGTACGACATCACATTTCAGAAAATATCCCCTTGACGCAAAGAAATGACATATGAGTTGGTGTATTACATTTGCTAATGCTGTTTAGACTTACATTTACACGCTTTTCCCTACTTATTTTGATAAACAGTAAACATTGAAAACAACAACAATAGAATCCGCACAGGCTGCTCACGATCATTCTGTTTGTTGATTTTTTCGCATGTACTGTTTCTCTTAAATACGTTTACTGGGTTTACTTACTTACACGGGTATTAGCTAGATTTATTTAGTTGCTGCTATTTAACACCAATCCACAACCCGATGTCGATTGCATTCATCATTCACAACAAACAAACTCCACTGCTACTTTGTTTCTACATACACAACACAAAATATTTAAATACTTGTCAAACTTGTCATTCTCAATAGTAGTACAGCCATAACATTACCACCTCAAAGTCACCGCATCATCATTATTATTAAGCATACAATAAATGACAGTTTACATGACTGACAGACACACTCATAATATACTCATTTGGAAAACTTAACTGAAATGCAAAATATAAATTGGCACTATTATAATTTCATTGCTTCCTGCATGGCCATGGTCGTGTTGTCTCACTTCACCCGCGCGGTCCACAAGCATTTTTACAACCCATACAGAGAGGAGTTTAAATGAAGCATTAGATTAATTCAATCAAGTAATAAAATGTAAATCTGGCATGAATAAAGTTAAATGCGGTAAAAAGTAGCGACTGTATAGTTAATGGGATTTGGTAGATCCCTTGACCTTGTCTAAATGGCCGTCGTGTTGACAGAATTAAGGATTTATTGACAGTTTATGGCTAGATAGCAGAAATGTTGGAAGCATTTCACTGAAAATACAATTAGGGCAATTAGCAGCAACAGCAACATACATTATTGTACAGATGTACAATATGTACACATTCTATTCATACACATTACACAACACAACAACACATAAACCAGGGATAACTAAACACCATTTCTTTCTCATCATCAGCTATTTTATTCGTTTCTTTGTATATGCGTAACAACGTACCGTACTAGCAACATTCTACTAATGTATTACAGCATTAGCGTACTTATAATGCGAACTATTGCTCAATGCCCCTATCATGGAAAGATAAATTCTTTTAAAATACTGTAATATTGCACCTTCAGGTATTTAAGCTTTAACGTTTACTTACTTAATGCTACTAAATACATGCATCGCGTCCTGCCGGTTATCGCTGCGATGGCTTGTCGTAAACGCCGTATTTGTAAATGTGAACTCTCAATTATCCCCGCATCTTGTGAAGTTGTGAGTAAAAGGGTGAAATGTACTGAGGGTTTGTAAAAGTAGAAGATATATATGTGTGGATGAGATACGTGAAATAAATGTGACTCGCTAAATTGAACAAGAACCATAACAGCTAAGCTCCATTACATTTTTCTTCACTACACTAACTCACTGATCTTTCCTTTGCTTTGTCAATGTAGCCCCACAAGCACCATGTGTATTGTCGTCGACGACAGATGAATAGATAAAAGCTCAACTCCATAATCCCTTTAGTCAAACTCATCTTCATCCACACACGAGACACGAGTTACACAACCATCAACCGACACCAAGCACCGACAAATTTTCCTTTCCATTTCACTCATTGCCTCATTACCCATCCTAAAGCTAACTATACCAGTTTCTCTAATTTTATCATTCCAATCAATTTTCTCATCGTTCCCATCTCCATCATGTCATAATTTCTTAACACTTATACTGACGTTGGGTAATGTGCATATTCAAATGAAAACTTTCATCGCAATATCTGTAAGAATCGAATTACAATTTGTTTAAATGCTCCCCGTAATTATAGTCATTGTAATTGCGTAACATTTTATACTAATACTTAATTATCGTACCACAATGATTGTTACTTTAAGTAATTATCCTCCTCCAATTTTTTTAATGTGACAAGTTAACAAAATGAAATGCATTGTATTGCAAAGTACTAGTTGCGGCTGGGATAATTTAAACAATTTAACCATCGTGTCTCATGTGTAAGTTATGTTGGCACATGTGTAGGGGCTGTTGGATTGGGTAACAACGGGAATTCGCTAAAGCAACTAAGAAATGGCGAATAAATTTTTAGCAGTGTGGTGTATGGTACTGACTGAGGTATACATTTAGAGAAGAGACAGAAAGCGCAAGACTGGGTCGGGCTGATTCAGAGACCAAGGCAGGGACATAGGCGGACATGGAAACAAACTCTTTACTGTGTACCTGCCTATGTATTACCATTATCTTGCTTCATATTAATATCATTTCCAATTGCATGCAATTAATTGCAATAAAATCGGTACGATTAGATAAATAAAAATAGAAGAGCGCAAAACAATGATATCATTTTATTACTTGGGTGATTACTGATTATTGTGATTACTCAGAATCACTTGTAATGTGAATTTCACAAATCAAGACAAGCCAATAAAGGGAAGGATAGTATAAAAATATTATGTATTATATACATATTAATACAGGTTTATCTGCTTGATTGACATACATTACAAGTACATTAGATGTTCATAAGCAACTATTATGGAGAACTTGCTCAAAATAATGAAAACAGGAATGGAAAAAAATGGAAATGGAAGGTACCTAAATACCTTTATAAACTTCAAGGAAACGGTCTAGAATGAAGGCAAAATGTTTTGAACTTTTATTCAGATTTATCCCTATTCTGCATTCTAGAGTTTATAAACATTTAATTTCATGAAAGGCAAAATATGCGCAATGATAGCCCAAGATAAAGCATGATATCAGTTATATAAATCTCCGGGGTCGAGTAAGCCTTGGGTCAAGTGCGAGAGTATTCATGAATTATAATACTTAAATATAACCTTCTAAAATACCGTCTCAAATGTTAAAGCTTATTCCTTGAGTTGAATAATATCATGGAAGAAATGTATTAAATTAACGATCGAGATTATTATATTTTAAGTAGTTCTGTCAGACTTGTCAGACATGAATACTATCTATTCTATACGGGATGCTATATCTGCCCATTAAGATCATTAAGATAAGATGGCAGCATTTAAAGCAATGATTTTCGAAACTACAGTAAATGTGGTTCCCTATGCGGTGTCAATAAATGTTTGGACACATATTCTAGATTCTATTACAGCTACATTATTGGGTTGTCGGCATTTTCGGTCATTATAGAAAGCATTTTTGAAGCATGGGATGGAAAAGACACGTAATTTTAGCAATGCTTTAGAAGAGTGTATAGTATTTATTCTATACATATTCATTGCATTGTCATTGAGCACTACTTATAAATTTTACATGTATCAATTAATTTATTCGTCGTTGTGAATTCGAGGACTTTATGGTTCCAGTTTCACCATCTGCTACTACGATAAGACAGGATTCTGCATTCCTGAATTATTTGTAAGTAAGAGTGGTTTCAGATTAATCATTACATCACCTTGATATGGCAGTTATTGATAATTCGGTTGAGTCTATCGAGTACCAAGGTTCCGAACTTTCCTGACAATTAAAATAGTAATTGCCAGGGTAGATAAAATCAACTATCACCAAACTTTAGAAGATCAAAACATTTTTAATGTGTGTTAACTAATGTTAATCATACGGGAAACGGCTATAGAGTTTAAAAGAGCCAGGCTATAATGGATGAAATGGGCAAAAGAATTAAAAGATTTCAGGTTTAGAGCCATGTTTATTACTTTTTTGTTTATTTTCAGGAAGCCATAAAATATTATGTTATAATAAGAATTTTGCAATCCTTTTTCCCAAAATACTCTTTAATTTTGTCCATTTTTTAAAATTTATCCACTTTGGACAAATTGGACGCTAAGCCAAATTTTTTAAACTCTGGCTATATCTATTAAAATACCTCTGTACATTCGTTCTTAACTTGTGTGGTGCATGAGTGAAATGGGAGCTTTGCCGAAAATAAAACTAACCCTGGCGTGTATTATTATTATGGGGCGTGCTAAAACAATTGTGGATATCCAGAAGACAAGATTCTACGCGGTAAATATCCCTATAATAAACCTGTTTGAAGTATTGTCTGACTTTTCTGACTGACTTGATCTTACATTTAGATTAGGTAGCTTAGTTTTCACTGTGGATTTCACACTGCAGTGACTAACTGGTACTATTAACTTCTAGGCAATAGTCAGTACACAGTAACTGCAGTCTCAACGTAACTAAACAGGGAGAGAGAGAGAGAAGAGAGACTGACTGTGTAATGGGTGGGTATGAAGTGCACGGTGAACGGTGATTGTTGATGGTGGTTTGACAGACACAGTCACAGAACATACCTGCCTTACTTTACTGTTCACTGCCAGCTTGACAGAGTTGACCCAAATACTTGAAATTTAGATTGTAGAAAGTAGCAAGAGACATAGTGACGGCTAAAATAATGCTCTGAGTCGAGTGCCGTTCAGTCACTAAATCTAACTAACCCCACCAGGTAAGATTCTGTCATTATTTTTGTTTATGCTTGTAACTGACTGTTTGTCTTTTGTACATTGTCAATTTTCAATGTTAATTATTCGTTTAATATTCAATGTCAATTTATAAACGATCATTGTTATCAATTGTTGTGCTAATATTTGAGGGGCATATCACCTGTTGCTTATTGGGTTTGTTTACAATTGACAATTGGATGGTTGTTTGTTCACTGTATTTATTTTATTCTTGTTTATTTATTTATTCGTCAATCCATCTGTTGTCTGTTGCTTTGTTTGCAGCGGGTCAACAGTTGTCAATTTAACATATTTCTATTGACATTGACAGGAGTGTGATAGTGTGTTAGTGCTGTGTGTTCTACTTTTAAATATTGATTTCAAGTTGAAGGTTTTATTCGGTATATTTATTGACTATTCTGTACTCATTTCAGTCATACTTTACTGACTGTCAATATTTAATGTACTATTAAGTTTATTAATTATGCATATGGCCTAGCTATTTGGTAATATCAGTTTGAATGATTTATTTTATTACATGAATGAGTTTTATTGTACATTGTACATTGTATACAGATTGACAGAACATGTATGCGGTCAACCTTGAAATGATCGCGTGTTGAATATAATTTTAGTTGTTAGTAGGTTTTCATCGTCTTTGTTAAATATTTTTCAAATCTTTGTTGTACATGATTGAATATATTTTTAACATTTTAGATACTGTGGAAGGACGAAGAACAGAAAAGAGTAAAGGCTGTCGCAATATCGCAAAGTGAAACTCTATTGGAAATCTCTATATCAGCAAGTTTTTTTCAGATGTAGGAATCTCCTCAGCTGATGTTTGAAGATTCTATCACAAATTTGTGTATGATTTTAGATTTATTTTTACAATTATTATTATAGAAGTGGTTTCTGCCAGAAATTAATTAGGTAACTTTAATTTCTCTTTTTCATTTAATCAATTACAGAATTCACGTCTAAACTTATACCAAGCGACAGTTGAGAAGGGGAAAAGTCAAAATGGGTGGGAGTTCATTGAAGAAGCCTATGATCATCACATTTATTTCATTACTAACAGATTTAATAAGTTTCACTGTTATTTTACCATTGTTACCATCAATTCTGGAATATTATCGCGACAATGACGCAAGTCAAACTTACAGCACCTTTGCTAAATACGCTGCAAAGTTGGGTGTTTTAATTGGCGCACCAGCCCATCAGTCAGAAACCGTTTTAATGGGAGGACTTTTAGGATCCATGTTTTCTTTGCTTCAGTTTGTTTCTGCGCCAATTATCGGGGCATTTTCGGACGTTTATGGACGCAAACCCGCACTCATCTTTTGCATGGTTAATTATCAACATATTATATTATGAGATTTAAATTATTTGGTTGAGGATTGATGAATGTGAATATCTACTTCAGTAATATTTGTTTTTATTAAGAGTTTGCTTTTGTGATTGAAATTGCAGATCGGCATTTGCATTTCGCATGTTTTGTGGCTCTTGGCATCAACGTTTCCATTATTTATTTTAGCAAGAATTGTCGGAGGAATAACTCGGGCAAATGTTTCCTTATCGACAACGATAGTTGCTGACGATTGTCCGGATGATTTGAGACCTAAAGGAATGGCTATGATTGGAATAGCCTTTTCGATTGGATTCGTTGTAGGTATGTTAAAACCGGCAAAGAATGTTTAAAAATATTTTATCATTTGGCAGCAATATTTATTATTGTTTCACGGTTTATCCATTTTTTACTATTTAGGACCAGGAATCGGAGCCTATTTTGCACGTAGTGGAGATTACTCTACTCCGGCTGTTGCTTGCTTACTTCTAAGCCTTACTTCCCTTCTTATCATAATTTTCTTTTTGGATGAAACATTAGAAAAGGCAAGAATAATTATTTTACCCATTGTTAAAATTTTGAACTTCAGTCAAAATAATTATTCTTTATTCTTTATTTTTTATATTTAGAAATATCGAGCAAAATCTTTGAAGCGTTCAGAACTTTCGTCGTACATTTGGCCTCCATACCTGTTCCAATTTAAAGTGATTTCAGTGGGAGAGAAACTACGACCAATCGGATTGGCGTACTTTATCTACATTTTCATTTACAGTGGCCTTGAATTCACCCTGACATTTTTGACCCAAGCCAAGTTTAAGTAAATGATTTCTTCATATTTTCAATATTCATCTGAACTGTACTATACTGTCATGTAAATGTTATGTTTTATGCACTCATTTTGTAGATTTACACCGAAAGAGCAAGGAGCTATGTTTACATTGCTTGGTGTCTTAATGGCTTTGTTACAAGGAGGTCTCACTCGTCGATTAACGCCTGATATGGAATCGTCAGCAGCAATGATTGGTATGATGGTAATGATGCCAGCATTTGTTGTTCTTGGATTTGCTACCGACTTATCACATCTCAGTTTCGGACTATTTTGCTACTCCATTGGTTAGTAATACCTACCGCTTTCTAAATTATTTCTATTAATAAACATTATTCATTGTTGAAATGTGTTGCGGTTTTAGCAGCCATTATTTAACTATCGTGGATGATTGTATAAGAACACTCTGTTCTGTGTATGGTTATGTACAGTTACTTATTTTTGATTTATTTAACTGTATGAATGAAAAATCGAATTACAGGCTCTGCTGTGTGTGGACCGACACTCACTTCCATTACCAGTTCAAAAGTGGAGAGGAATAATGAGAGGGGTGCAGCTCTGGGAATATTTAGATCGCTCGGTGCATTGGCAAGAGGTTTCGGTCCATTGGCTGCGTCTTCACTGTTTTGGCGTTTTGGTCCATCCACAGCGTATGTAATTGGAGCAGTTACATTTGTTATACCGTTGATTTTGTTGCGTAAAGCCACACATTAAATCGTCAATATAAACAAAGCACAAAATATGGGCATGTAAGAACATAATTTTTGATTTGAAGACAAAAACAAGGGACTGAAATTAGTAGTGTAGTGTAGGTGACCATGATGTTTGTGTGGGTTATCAACTCATTGTTAAAACTCTGTGAGACTACTAAACTATAACATTACTTCGTCGGACCACATAATACATATTAATATACAATATAGGCTTTAGGCAAATTTAACGTAGTAGTACGTCTATTTTTTCAGTTTTCTCATTATTGTTTTTTTTTCAAGTTTAAGTGTCGAGTGTGATAAAATAGCTGTCGCTGTTAATAGGACAATCATACTGAAAGTTGAAAGTTGTAATGTAATCAGCATATGAGTTAAGCCTAAAACTTTTCATAATGTTTTCCAATCAAATCCCTCACTACATATAATAAGTAAAAGATTAAGTCATGTTGATGTTAGTTAGTTTAGTTTTTTTCATTCTTACAAATTATACAGTAATGTGGCCTTTCATTATAGCACAAAGATAAAATGTGATAGGAATTTTCTATACATATCATAATTATCATTCCAACTGCAACTAAAGTCACATGTTTATTTTCAGAAGTGCCTTAGATTGCATCATGTAGATTCAGAATTAGCAGACCATAGGCTGCACTAATTAGGCTAATTAGTTGTGAGTTAACTTCTTCTTTAAGATGTTCGCTAAAGTCTTTCTTCAAAGTACATATTTGTACTGCATCATTCTCCCCAGCCTTTAATTATGATAAGTTATATTTTCAGCTTTAATGACGAAAGGATTGAGTATTTATACGAAGGGTGCAATCCTCGATAATGATTTGTGTTGAGGATTTACATTGTTTACGACGTCAATCCGTCTCAGTTATATTTATAACCGCAAGTTAAAGAAATTTAAATAGTTGATTATATTCTGAGGATTTATTAATTGGTTTAAGTAGAAAATCTTCACTATAACATCGAATGTGAGAAGAATAGAAAATTGCGTTTTCTGGGAATTCACACTGGTGTGGTTTCACTTCGTAGCTTTATTGTGGAACATTACAATATGTCACAAAACTTAAACGAGTTGTATAAAATTAAATGACACGAATCGCATCTTTGGATCTTCCTGCGATAATCTAACTATTCTAAAGATTGTCTGCTTTTTATTATAAAATATCATCAGTATTAAAATGTTAAATTTGTTAATACTCAACCCAAAATAGACAAACAAAATGTTCATAATGCAGCGTGCAATAATGCAGTAATTCAGAAACTTCCGGTGCAATATAAGTATAAAGCGAACAAATCCTGCATTCATCATTACATCATTATAAAAGTTAGGTTAATAATATTTATATTAATTAAACGGGAGACGTACGTAAACAAATGTAAAGAAAAATATTTTGTTCCCTGGTTACACAGAAGTAGACAAATTAGTTAAATATTCTTTCGTCTGTGTCGATCGATTCCATAATTGACTAAAGATTTTTTCTTTATGGTTGTAGTTGTAGTGAATAAGTAAAATGCTAAATGTTATATTAAAAATTTTGAGATTATGGTACCTCTGCAAGACATTAAGGTTTGCACAGTAATTTTTAATTTAACATTTCATAATATTGTTTATGTGCATACCTAAGTGTTTGATAGTAAAACCATAGCGAGCGCATTTAAAACTGAGTAATAAGACAATTATTTCATTAGTAGTTACTAGTTATTACATAGCTATTAGAATTGTTTAATTCAGCTTCCATTGCGTGAGCCAGGATGTCGGCGATAATTAGGTTGTAACTGTGCAATTGTAAGTTTGTAAACGTGAACTATGCAAATGTTCTACAGATTGTCTGTTTTCATCTCATGCTTGTTTACTATTTGGCATTGTGTTTTGTTTATTACAAATTCTATTTTTATGAAAATGTATTCATTACCAGCACACAATTTACAGCTGAGATTTAGAGCAAATCGTGTGCTTCTGCTGCAGTTTCTGATTGCGACACGTACCTTAAGGAATAAAAGGCCTTTAATAAAAATTTACATTATTACTATAATAAAATGTTGTATAAAACAGCTTCAGATGTATTTAAACTTTCGGCTGTGTTATGTGTTCCGACAATCAAGAACGATTCCATTGTTAAATCATTGCATTTATTGTATTTGAAATAAACAAATGACATTGATAAATTATGAATTCAGTACGAAAATTGTTTTCTTCGCAATATGTATTTATAAGCAATTTGTTACAAACTTATTTCATAATAAAATTGTTTTAAAAGAAAAGACTTGAGAATGAATGAAAGCATTATTCAAGTAAGCTGGATTTTCATATCGTAGTTTAATGCCAGTAGTAAATGTTTTATGCTACAATAACAACGCGTGTATTTTTCGGTTTCGATAAATCGGCAATTTAATTACAAGAGGTAACATCGCACAATTGATTTATTTCATGAAATATATTTGTAGAATACATACTTGATAATAGTAATTGATTGTTAATTGATTATTGATTCATTGCCTAATGGATGGTTGACCAAGTTATCATAAACAAATTTTACAATTGCTAATGATGAACATTACGTCAATTACTATCCATAAATTAATTACAAATTACAATTGTTATAATATTTAATTATTATTATTAATGGCCTCCATTTGGTTGATTAACAGGCAAATTCACTCTTTAGTTTATAGCAGTTAGTGGTGTACAACAATACACATAATAAGGGGCATTTTTTAAACTTGTAAGTAACTAATACTTGTTTTAAATGGCAACATCTAGGACATGAGAGTTGAAAGGCAGCAATTAAATACATATAATTCTCACATTTCACAATTCTGGATGCATAATGTACTACATTTAACATTTTTGCGACTAAACTGTAGCCAATTACTATACTTAACAATTACTAGTGAAATGAATAGAAAGAATTTCCGCCGAGTGAATAATTATTGGAAGCTGGACATCGGAGGCAATTGAGACGTACTGGTGGATCGAGTGTACGGGTTACTCCCCGGGTGAGAGCCGGGTGCAGCTACTGGAGGAGTAGTCATGCGAAAGCGTTGATTGTAGTCGGTAGACGCAGTAGGAGGCGGTGGAAGTGATGAATTCATTGGTGGAGCATAAACTCCTTGTTCCGGAATTGAGGAAGGCAGTGGATTCATTTGCATAGATTGAACACCACTATTCATACCAGAGTATCCTTGGTTAACCCCATAGCTGCCTGACTGAATCGGTTGCTGTGGCACACCAGCCGGACGTGGATACATTCCCATGCCTACAACACAGAGTAATTATAGTTTTTCAGATTGTTAATGTCATTCAAATAAATTAAATGCAATTTTAGGATAACCGGTCAACAACAAAGAGTGCTGATTATGGTTTCCACCATTGGAGGCCTTAATGAATACTAAAACAACTGTTTCTAGTTTCTAATATTTTCACCCTGAAACCTGTCATTTCTACTAATAGAGACAACAACCTCCCGCAGGTGAAGTAAGGTCATGGTCAACATACTATAGCGGTTATTTTATGGGAGTACAGGAAAAAAGTTTTAAAATGATTATTATCAAAACAAAAGTAAAATACCTGGAACTCCGACTGTTGGAGCGGTTTGCGCATTAGTGGCACTGTTATATCCAGGGAAAGCAGAATATGAAGACGTTGGATTATAGTTGGTCTGTGGAGGTTGAGGACCCATTGGAGGAGCCTGACGTGCAGATTGGGGCATTTGCATGCCTGAAAGGTTATTAAATTTTCTGTCTTGGACATTTAATGGAGGAGGCTGTATTGACGGTGGACCAGGGGGAGGTGGCTGCTGCTGCTGTGGTGGCGGCATTTGATGTTGCTGAGGTAAGGGAGGCATTTGATGCTGTTGAGGTTGTTGAGGCATTTGATGCTGCTGATGAGATGGTGACTGCATTTGGTGCATCTGGATTGGTGGTGCCGTTGACTGGACGTTTGGAGAAATTCTAGGACCACTTTGTGAATTCTCTCGGTCTGCCATCTTGAATGCCACAGATTTAAAAATAATTAATAATAACAACGAAACAACAATGTAACACGAATTTACGCACGATATTAATTGAAATAGTTTACCTTAGACTGGTCACCAGAGCCAAATATTTCCTGTTGCTGCAGTTGCACCTGCTTGGTGAATGATCCACCTTCAGGTCTCGCCATTGGTTGCTGAAGGGGATCAAATTCTTTCGTCTCTATGTTAGAAAGATTGTTTCGACCGGCAGCATCCAAGTTATCGTGACTACCTTCTTCATTGCCCTTAGTAGAGGATGCAGAATTTCCTTTGTCTCCGGCTTGCCCTCCTTGCAGGCACACCTTGGTTTGTGACTGAGACTCGGACGTTGGTGGCTGTAACACCGTTTTCGAATCCATATAATCCAATAAGCAATTGGCTCTGTTCCTCAACTCTACAACTTGTACTCGCATTTCTCTAAGGTCCCAACTATGTCTACATTTATTTTCTTCCTCCGAACTCTCTTTATTTTCATCATTTAAAATGATTTTCAACTTGAGAATGCGGAAACATGAGATTGCAAATGACAAATCCGACGAATCAAAAATTGTAATCATGTCTCCATCTAAAATATTTAAAAAACAAAAGAGAATAATAAATAAAATATCCCAAATAAGTAAATATTATTGAACAAAATGAAAGTGATACAAGTATAACTTTACTCAAGAATAGAATTATTCTTCACTTTGTATGACATTGACATAATACGTTCATACATATGGCTTAATAAGATTTGTTGGTACTGGCATGATCAAAAATAAACTTCCTACGCCACAAAAATCTTTACTGAATAACAATTGACAATTTTAAGCTATGACAATCATCATGATCCTCATGAAATTGTCGGTGTTCAATCAATTAGATTGTATTTGCAAGCATAACAGAAGTTTGAATTACCTTCATCTTTATACTTGATTGTAATGTCATCCTCCGGCTTTAGTTGACCACCAAACACTCTTTGCAGCATGAGCACCAATTCATCAAAAGTAATGTCTTCATTATGGATAGGCACTCTGCGAATATCGTCTTTCAATTGAGCCTAGAATAGTAATAAAGGATTTATCATTTATACACTTTGTACAATTTACTCGAATCGATAAACATGTAACAAATTCACATTCCTTTTGACCATTTTTAAAACAACAATTAATTTTTTGATTACAAATAGCAAACAAATTAAAATAAAATGTCACTAACCTTTAAAATCACCTTTCCCGAATAATCATTTAAACCACTTGCAGAAGCCAAGTGCACTTCTTCCATTTTTTCTTTAGTGACAGTCTCTTCCTTCTCCTTGTCCGAACTCATTCTTGTAAATTGTCAAAATATTGCTAATTTCTTCGATTATAATTCAATTTAGCTCGGTGGCCTGCTTCTCACTCCGCCTGTAAATGAAAAGTATTAATTAAGTTTAGTTGTCACTTGATCAAAAAATCTGGCCATTCAATTTTAATACATGCTGTTAATTGCTGACGTGTACATTCAACTTTGCAAATTACAACACTACAACATTCAGCTGACAGGTTGATTCTCCAAATAAATAAATATGTAGAGATATGTATAAAGATTGTCTTCTCTATTTTATAGATGAAAATAAATGACATGTAACAAAAATATATTATTTGGATTCTCACCTGAATCGGTGATTATGCAGATTAATAATTCTAAAAATTAGTAATCACAAATCACAATCACGGCCCCAACCAACCAAGATGACTGTAACTAAAACTGAACTGTACAGTTCTGTAGTTTAATCTTGATGGATATGATTCAATTCAACTGGATGTTATGTTATCGTACGTCAATACGTCCACAGTCCACACTGCCCTGTATTGACTGTACGCTTAGTAGTGCTGTATGTCTTTGCTTTGCTTGGCTGTGCTTTATAACAAGACAAATCCTACGTACTTCTTCTGCCACACTGCACTGCCACGTTGGCAACGTTAGAAGATTGAGACAGCACAAGTCGGCACAGTCGGCAGAGTCGGCACATTCAAATCGGCATTTTTGGCGAATCAATCAACTCAAGGCAGCCGATACGACTTTAATTATATATGTATGATGACTGACGGACATCCGACACTAAGGGACCAGTAGTAACAGGATAGAGACTGAAAATAAGGCCTTAAATTCGTATTTTAATTCCTATTTTATACTTCAATTTGAGCAAAGCTTCGTTCTCAAAATTGAATGAGAAGGAAGTTATAATAATATAGTACGGGGCAGGAGCTTATTTAATATTCAGTATTGCAAGAAATGTGGGGAGGGGAGTTAAAGTTAAATTATCATAT
>JABASD010004718.1:0-14511 GCA_019776165.1 Pogonognathellus flavescens | reverse complement strand
AAACAAGTTGAAAATACACTAAACAACGGTTCGGCAACCTAAATAACATGTGTCACTTACACTACTTTATTACAGCCGTTTTGAATGGTTTGTTATATATTATTATAATTATATTTGATAACATCAATTCACATTTCTCAAATGATTTAAACATTAGTGGTCGTCTTCAAATTTGACCTTTGTTGTGACCCGGAGATCACGTAGTTATAAAGTAGCTTGCGCTACTTAATAAATAGGCCGTAACCTTTTTCATGACGTGAAGGGTAGTGAAACAGTAAGTTGACCGGAAAGGTGTGTAAACTTGACGCAAGTTTTCATCAGAGAGAATATACTAAAATGGTATATTAATGCCAGCAACAAATTCTGGTGTTAAATGATTGTTGCAACTACTAATTATTTGCTGGAGTGTCAGATGATTTTCATTCTTCATGAAAGACTGAGTGACTTCCATAATAAAATAAACAACTGTATATTGTGCTGGTGTTCATTGTTCATTGACCAACTATTTCATATATTTATTGAAGTTGTGCAGAATTGAAGTAGTAAACAGTCAACATTAAATTATGTTTCAATCAATTTACTAGTCAACATAAACCTGCCGCATTTTGTCTTCTACCAAATACTGCTTAATGTTACCGTATTATTTAATCTCTTATTAAATATAATACTATGACAAATGAGATTTTCAACTAACTTGTAAATAATTACTGGTGTTTAGCAAGAATTCTATAATAATACTTCCAACTTTTAAAATTGTTTGATTATTACTAGTAAAGTTTAAAATGAAACATATTTTAAATCTGTAAGTTATCAGAATTATTATGTACTATCTATAAATTAGTAGAGCTCTAAATAAAAAATAATAAATGACAAATCAGTAAAGACGTGGATATCATTTTACAGTAGTGTACAAAGAATTATCTGAAATTAATTAAATCACAACTTAATTATTAATAAAATTCCATAACGACCTTGCTAGGATTTTACAGTGTACAAGGAATATCTTTTAGTTAAAACCCAACTTAAAAATTCCATAACGACTTTGCTAAGATTTTACAGTGTACAAGGAAAATCTTTTAGTTAAAACACACCTTAAAAATTTCATAACGACTTTGTTAAGATTTTACAGTGTACAAGGAAAATCTTTTAGTTAAAACCCAACTTAAAAATTTCATAACGACTTTGCTAGGACTTTACAGTGTACAAGGAAAATCTTTTAGTTAAAACACAACTTAAAAATTCCATAACGACTTTGCTAGGACTTTACAGTGTACAAGGAATATCTTTTAGTTAAAAGACAACTTAATTATTAGTTATAAGTAAAATTCGATAAATACTTTGATATATTTTACATTGTATAAGGCCGCCTTAAATTTAAAACTCAAATTTATTTTTCGTGATTACTATTGATTTTCATCAGGAATCCTTTCGTCAATTTTTAGCGGTTGAGTGAAGTTCGTCTTTATATAGAATATCCCAGTTCTAAAAATAATATTACAAGAAACTTATATTTTTTTGATTAACCACACATTATATTTAAATGATAATAAATTATTGTTAATCGTTTTGGCATATATTTTTGATTACGGCAAATGATGTTGGAGATCCAGCTCGAAGTTTGTGTTGGTTAAAGTGCAAGTGTGATTTTCCGCCTCTTCAATCGATGTGCACTTCCAGAATCTAAACACTTTACTACTTTTGAATTCCAACATCTCAGCCATAATTTCGATTGACCGAGTGTGAGAACACGCCAAGTTTGACACTGAACATCCATTTTGTTGAACCCCACCGTTTGGGTATATATCTATGCTGCCAATCCTATGACGAATTCCGATTCTTCGCCCCAAGACGATGTTCGAAGTTGAGGTATGAACTGCAATCACTTCCTTTGCATCATTTTGACTAAGAGGATGAAGATCGGACAGCCATTTGATTAAAAATGATGCGGCGTCCAAATCTAAAAAAAACAGCGATTCAATTTTAAAATAAAATAATATCCCATAGCTTAAGAATTGGGAGTTAATATGGCTTTATATAAAAACATAATATTCTTACAGTATATCTTTTGGAAAGGTTTTTCTTCGCCACTAAAACTCTTTTCTATCTGGACCATCTCTCGACATACGTGGGAACCCAAACTATGGCAAATCAATAGTGTATTTGATGGTTCTATTTTCTCTTTTCTCATAAAATCAATCACCTCAATCGCTACTTGCGGAATATTATCTACTGCTGATTGATAACATAACCCGCCAACGCTATTGTGACTTTGCGCCATATCGGACCAGTCGACGGCCAATAAATTCAACTTTTCTGGTCTGTTTATTATGCCTGTATGAAAAATTATGCATTAACACAGGTTTTGCAAAAAACAAACTATTAAAAAATAGTATTATATAAAAATTATCTTACTTTTCCAAATTTTTCCACCTGGTCCTTCTTTGTATGAGCTTCTAAAACCGTGGATTGCTATGATCCAAGTCCACTTCCTGGGATAATGAACCAGTCTCAATTTCTCGTCTCTTTTATGATAGTCTGTCATTTCCGGATATATTCTATCAAAATATTATCAAAGATGAATGTCAGGCATTGTATATTAATATTTATACGTAAGAACACACTTGTGACCCATATTTATAATCAATTGAGTACCACGGACAGAAAGACAGACAGGAAAATGAAATTAATTAAGAAACCGTTAGTTTCACATTAATTTCGTACGTATTATAAGTAGTAACAAAATGATCAGAAAACATGATGTTTTATTACTTGTTAGAAACATAGTAACCCACTGAGGTTTTATGTTCTTCAACAGCACTTTCTTTTAATGGGCAGTAAGTTACACGAACCATCTCGTTGTCCACCGGTAAGAAATAAGGCATTACATCTAAATTTAAAAAATGTTACTGTATATCTTATAAGGTTATATTATGACACTTCTTCAGAATAAAATTAAAAGTTTTACCAATCAACTCATCAGGGTTCGTTTTACGACACCATAACTTTACTCCCCTCCGACACATTTTGTACTTCATCAAAACTTCGTCATCATATGGACAATTTATTTTTTCCATTTGTTCAGTACCGAACTGAAGGCACGACGTCCATTTGGATTGAATGGATTGTACAGCTGAATGGTTGCAGTCTTTATTTTTGGTAATCGGCAATGTCAAGTAACCAATCAGAAGTAAAATCCCCACGCATCCTAGATTTCAGATAACAATACCGACTTTGGAATTAATTGTTTTAACTATCTATATTTAACATGGTAAAGATTAATTTCTATGTGCAATGAAAATAAGTTTAATAATGTACCTATAAGGAATCGATAATTGAATATTGACCATTGGAAGTCCTTAATTGCATCGTTGGCAGATTTTAATTTTGCATTAGCTGAGTCGTTGAGCTCCTTCCCTTCTTTTTCAGATTTTTCGAACTTAACTTTTGAGTCACCGATTTCTTTTTCCAAGGTTTTGACCTTGTATTTCAAATCTGCGATCTGACCTTTTAACTCCTGTGCACTATAATTTGTCACTTTTTTCTTAATATCAGGACTGACAAGTCCATTTTTTGCTTCTTCAGTAATGCAATCCGACAGCTGATCATGAAGAAATGCCACTTCCGATTCATCCTGACGTGTTTTCAAGATCTTTTTTGTTTTTTGATGGAATGTTTGAAATATGATTTCAATAATGCTGGACATATTTTAAATATCCAATCTAACTAAACACACTTTTTGAAGACTTTAAATATACCTACAATATTATTAACACAGTTATCAACAACAGGATGAGCGCAACATGCCACAGGAATGTGATTGTTGTTTTTCTGAGTTAAAGATCCAGACTGTAAATTTGCAAAGCGCGCGTTATCTCACCTTGTTATGTAATGAAACATGTTTCATTGTTCCCTTATTTTGTATGCAAATTAAAGGGTGGTATAAGATAATGTTTCACGTATTACCTATGTGGCTAATGGGTGTGACATGTGATTGAAATTGTAAGTGTGACTGTAGGAAAAAGTACAGATAATTGTATATGATGTCATTTACAAGATATTGTCGACCTCCCTTGATGGTAATGTTGTAATGTTATTGCAAGGGCGTAACTAGTTTGTAATGAGGAGGGCTCGAATCGTCTGGGGGAGGCTCAAATGCCCCAAGTGAATTATTTTGCTAAATAACGACTTTTTCGGATTCTGTGGAGGGGAGAGGCTCAGCCCAGTGAGCTTACATGTCGATACGCCCGTGTATTGTGGCTAACATGAAGACACATAAGGAAAGCGTAACCAGTAATCAAATATAAAGTGTAATAGAATCAGATAATTATGGGCTGTCGTATAGTAGGTTAGTGATTGAAATTATATTATGATGTCTAAAAAACTATCATCAAGCAGTAATACGGGACCTCACGTGGTAATGATTAGCCTTCCACAATATACGAACTATTGCAATAATTAATTATTTTAAGCCACAACACCGCTTTTATGACATTCTCGTTTATTTAAACCGAAAGAATTAATTTTGACAAAATAGTGGGTATTTAAACTGAAAGAATTAATTTTCACAAAATAGTGATAATTAAACTGAAAGAATTTATTTTGACAAAATAGTGGGTATTTAAACTGAAAGAATCAATTTTGACAAAATAATGGTATTTAAATGAAAGAATCAACCTTCAAAAAATAGTGGGTATTTAAACTGAAAGAATCAATTTTGAGTAAATAGTGGGTATATAAACTAAAAGAAACCAATTTGATACTGTTCGGAGTGTATCAACTAAAAGAAACCGATTCAGTCCTTTTTGGACTATATTAACTAAAAGAAACCGATTTGGTATTTTTCAAAGTATATAAACTAAAAGAAACCGATTCGGTTCTTTTCGGACTATATAAACTAAAAGAAACCGATTCGGTCCTGTTCGGACTATAGAAACTAAAAGAAACCGATTCGGTCCTTTTCGGACTATATAAACTAAAAGAAACCGATTCGGTCCTTTTCGGACTATATGAACTAAAAGAAACCGATTCGGTCCTTTTCGGACTATATTTTGGGAAATTTTAACCTAAATTTGCCATATTTTTCGCGCTGCGAGCGAATATAAGACTCTTTTGCACGAAATTTGTGCAAAAAATTTGTGTGCCTCCCCCAAAATAGAAATCCTGGGTACGCTCTTGTATATATATACTGTCTAAATAAAACTGATTTTGACTCCATTAAATTGGAAATGTTTTTAATTTGTCTTGTGCATTTATTATTAAACGAATATTAATTTCGATTTTTTAAATGTGAGACAGAATTTCCTGGTAATGCATATATTCATAAAATAATATAGTTTATAGGTTTTATTATAAATTTTCATAGCACACAGTATTCTTCGTTTCTACACATAAAAACTTCTTAGCGGAATGTAAGTATACTTATGCAACGAAATAACATTAAGCTGACATGACACACATTTAGTTTTAATTAATAAAATAATATCAGCATCATTTTTGAATTACGATTTACAACATTATACTTTAAAGTACACCAAATTTGGAATTTGAGGACGACCGCAAATGTTTAAATATTTTGAGAAATGATTTGATTTTTTAAAATATAATATGCAGTAATACAGTAGTAGTTATTCTGCTGCTAACTTATTTTAAAACCCTTTGTTGACTTATAGTTAGTTAATTATGTATTCTCGCGCTACTTTATTACAGCTTTGAATGGTTTAATTGCCATTAATATAACTCCAAAGCATTAAGGTGTAGTGCGGAGCCTCGGGACGGGGCGTTTCGGTCCATACCTGTCCTACGCATTCTGCGTTTCCTCTTACAGGCTACAGTTTTTTACCGATTTCCTTCAAATTTTTATAGAAAGGTAGTATTTGTAAATGTCTAGTGGATATGCAGTTCCAAATTTAATGTTTGGGTAATCTTTGAAGTTGCCGACGCCTTCAAAGTTTCAAGGTCGCGACCTTGTGTTATGTAAATTTTCTTATTATTACGTGTGAAATTCCATAGTAATGAAAATTATTATCTGATTAACTGTGTATGAGTATAATAATGCTTGCCTAAACTTGCGATGGAAAGATTACTTGCTTTTGTACAAGACAACAGATAATTTAATGTAGATAATTCATTGCGAATATATTGAGCGGAAATTGATATTTGTAAAAATGTGTAATTATGTCAGTTGTACTTCAGAAATAAACTTTTAGGATTTTATTTCCGATTAATTGGATAATAAGAGCGAAAAAGCAATTGTCAATCTCTATGGTTTATGTAATTGCATTGTTAACGTTTAATAATCTAAAATGTCACACAAGGTTCGATAATCCTAATAGAAAACAAAATACCAAAATTATTAATTTCGCAAATTAATGTTAAAATAACATTCGCTTGTAATTGTTTACATGACTCAATACCCAGTTTATTTCTTCATTTTTGAATAAACTTCCGAAATATGTGGCCAAGGCACTAAATGTTGGTCTTTGCTTCGGTTCAACTCTCCAACAGTCATCCATCAACTTGAAACTACAATAAAATATGTCAACATTTTTTCAGCACAAACCAATTTACATTGTTGAGTCTATTATAGATACAAATATAAAATTATTTTTAGTTTACATTTCTTCAGTGGCATCCCTTGGTTTATTAAGTCTTAATCCCTTATCGAGGTCAGTTACAAAGTTTACATGCCAGGACAATCCAGGATAAGGAATGTCCCCTTTAGAAAATATTTCCCACAAAGTCACTCCGTAAGACCAAACATCGGATTGAGAAGAAAATTGAAAATGGCGAAGTGACTCTATGGCCAGCCACCGCCATGGCAATGGCTCCTGTCCTTTCTTTACGTACTGCGAATATTCGTGCAATTTTCGAGAAAGACCAAAATCAGTTATTTTTGCTGTCCCGGTTTCCGTCAGCAGAACATTTCTCGATGCCAGATCTCCATGAATTACCTACAAATTGTATGTGTAGAGAAAATTAGTTTTTCTAGTAGTAGTACTATTATTCCGTTAATTATTCCACAAGAGAATCGAGTAATGATTTTTAATTATTCATGTGGAGCGTAATTTTATTTGTTAGTGGGTTGATGAGGATTTGATAACACATAAATGTTAATAGCGTTAACCTTTTTAGAAGCCAAATAGTTCATCCCAGACGCAATGTGAAAGCACCACTTAATTAAATTGGACATGGATAGTTCATGGGCCTTTTGCAACAGCGATACCTCTTTTTGATTTGAGATTCTAAATAAATAGAATCAATTAGAATATTATTAGTAATTAATCAAATGAAAAAAGTTAACAATAAAACCAACTTTTTGATTTATTACACAAACTGTTACAAAATATAACAAAAAGTTGCTGTAGTTGTTCTATTGTCAATTATCAAAATTTTGTAACTATGAAAAAAGACTGATGACCAAATAATTTATTTAAATCATTTGATAATACTGGAGAGGATCTGGGTACGAGTTAGCGTTCGGCAAATGGAAACTGTTTATTTTCGATTCATTCAGTCCATAGTTTTTTGCTATTTTGTATTAGTATCTGTCTACTCTCTACTGTAACATTGTCAATTGGTTTATTTACTGATTGTGAGTGAGTATTTATTTGAAATATTATTGGGGTATTAATATTATGCAATATTTTTAATAGCGTAATTGCAGGGTCCTACCTTGGAGTGTTTACGTATCTTGAATCGCTTGAGCTAATGTCAATTTGTAAATTGGCGTGCGCGTTGGCATAACTTCCTGAATGTGAAGAGCGAAGAACCATTTGTAGTGAGCCACCTGAACAGAATTCTGAGGCAATATAAATTTCACCTGAAGGAAATCAGAAAAATGATAAACACATTATATCAGGCAATGTGGTGCTGAAGATACATTAAGTGTATATTTATAATGCTTTGGCTTAAAGATCAATACAGTATGGAGAAAAACAGAAGAAATTTTTGTAATAGGGTAAATCCTAGGTGCAGGGATCGGTTGGTTTGCATTGGTTTCATTATGCCTCGCGAATAATGAATAAATTGTTGTATTTTTGAGTAGCTGACAGTTTTACGTTATTTACATACATTTAAACGACATGTGAAATGAATTTTACCGATTTTAAGGTTCTTTGTATAAGCTCCAATGAAACCAACGATATTGAGATGTTCCCCGATATAAATCATAAGCTTAATCTCGGCCAAAAAGCTTTTGACGTTGTCTATGGGACATCTTGGCTTTGTCGTTTTAAATGCAACTTCCAATTTATTCATTCGGATTTTTCCTTTGTACACAATTCCAAACTCTCCACTTCCTAGCACACAATTCTTATCTGAAACCATTGGAAACAAAAATCTTTTTATAATATTCCATTCCATTTTTTCATGAAGCATTCAGTTTACAACATACCAATCTCAAAATCATCTTGATTAAGCTCAAATTTTCTGTTATATGGAAGTTGTTGTGCCCGGTCTACATTTTCGTCATAGCTTTCTTTAGAACCGTTCTCGAATTCTTCAATGTCCTCGGCTGTCAATTTTGATAACTGACAAATTTTAAAAAATTAACACGTTGTAAGAAAATAATTTGTCGATTTTTTTTTCATAATTAACCAATCGTAAAACGGTTATTGTGCTTAATATAAATAGTGCATGCCGTTAATTTGTACTACGTGAACATTATTAAAAAAGTGATAATATTTAGCAACATGTGAAAATCATGCAATATTTCCAACTTACAATTAGTAAAATGTCAGAGCAAATTAAATTTTTTGCTGGAATGATGAAGTAGTAAGTACTAAACTACTTCTATTAAACATACCTTATCCTTATACGTTTTAAATCTGCGGTAGAGAAAAAATAATACAGCAACCAGAGAAATTAACAGCAGCAGCACTAACGTTACGGTTATCCATGTGATAATCACTTTGCGATTTTCTTCCAATGATTCTGTCGTTAATGCTGCACAACTTTGTATTTGGGGTTCTGTAATTAATTGCTTAGTCATTTTTTAATTTAAATTGAAAACATTTGTTTTTAATTTATGAAAATTTTATTAAATATTGATTTATTCACGGTTTATTTTCTCTTCATAGGCATCCAGAGATGTGATTTCATTGTTCTTTCGCCGCCACCATCCGTAAAGGCCTTTTGATCCACACGGTCCATCTTGAGCCCCTTTGTCATTTTCCAGCTTATTCTCCCATGGTTCGTCTATGGCATCATACATATGGATGTGAAATTTTGTGGCAGAAGCAATTTTAGAAATTTCTTTCCAGTAGTTGACCATGTTGAGCGTGGAAGGGGGCATATCAGCATGAATTCCAGAGCTGGGCCATCCGGTTTTACCAATCAGAATTATTTCTGGGTTTATCACTTTCATTTCTGATCGAATTACATCAAAAGTCTTAATTATATCTTTTGCAGGACAATCCAGGATAAGGAATGTCCCCTTTAGAAAATATTTCCCACAACGTCACTCCGTAGGACCATACATCTGATTGAGAAGAAAATTGATATTGTCGAAGTGACTCGATGGACATCCATCGCCAAGGCAAAGGATCTTCACCTTTCTTCACGTATACCGCGTATTCATACAATTTACGAGACAGACCAAAATCAGTTATTTTTGCAACGAAGTTTTCTGTCAATAAAACGTTTCTCGTTGCCAAATCTGCATGAATAACCTAATTGATTTAACAAATAAAAGACATAACTTAATAACAAGAAAATAATGTAAGAATATTTTTCATCACTGAGGTTAAGTTAACTGAATTTTTAATATTGGCGCAGAAAGTTACACTTGGAATGTTTGGTTTACCTTTTTAGAGGCTAAATAATCCATTCCAGATGCAATGTGGTAGGACCACTTGACCAAATCCTTCATGGAAAATTCAGTCTCCTTTTGCGAAGGTGATACATCCCTGCGATTAAAGATTTTAGATTAACTTAATGTTTGGAATGGCTGTGAAATAAAAATAAAAACGTAATTGATTGAGTTATTAACAAACTAATACTAATTTAATCACCCGGGTTGGTTTTCGTATTTTGCACTGTTTGAATTGATATTATTCTGTTTTACCAAGCTAGCATAATTTCCTAAAGTTGACGAAAGTAGTACTTCAATCAGTGCACCTCGTGAGCAAAATTCTGATGCAATATAAACTTCCCCTGTAAATTATCATAATTAGTTTGAATTATTATTTATTTAGAAATAAACCGTCAGGTTATACTTTGTATGCATGTATAAAATGTATTTTTACCCTTTCTGAGGTCACCGGTACAAGCTCCAACGAAACCAACAAGGTTAGGATGTTCTCCCGCAAAAATTATAAGTTTGATCTCAGCTAAAAAACTTCTAATGTTCTGTACAGAACATCCTGGTTTTGTGGTTTTGATTGCAACTTCCGTGGAATTCATGCGTATAATTCCTTTGTAAACAATTCCAAACTGGCCACTTCCAAGAACACAATCCTTGTCTTAATACATCAAAACATGCACTCAATACTATTTCAGTCATTAAAATAAAACAATGTTATAAAGTAGCCTGCGCTACGTAATAAATAATTAAGTATTTTGTTTAATGAATGACTGAGATTACAAATATCAAACTGATCAATTTGAAACTCAAATTGTCTGTCATAAGGAAGTCGTAGAGCAATGTCAGAAATTTCCCCCGTGGCATTGCTTGTTTGAACACCTTTCTCAAATTCTTCAATTTCCTCTTCTGTCAGCTTTTCAGTCTACGAGAATTTTTTTTAATAAGTAAAATAATTTCTTAACGCAATAATAATTACAATGTTATAATTTTATAACCTTAAAGTTAGAGTATACATTTTCTATATAAGGTACCTTCAATAAATGAATGTAATCTTTGAATTTGTAGCAGAGAGATATTATGACAATAGCGAAGGAAATGATTAGGATAAACAATGTTGCGATCCATGCCATTAGATTCGCTCGGTTTTTCAATTCGCTTTCTTCCAGTTGGATTGTTCCAATTTGTTGACATTTTGGTGCCTGTCGTTCTACAATAATTGAAAACAAATGAAATATTTTAGGCCATTTATTTCAATAAAGCATTTTAATATTTGAACGTCAGTCTATTATTGCTGAACCTGTAATTTTTTCAACGTAGGTATCCAGAGATTTAATTTTATTGCTTTTTCGTCGCCACCATCCTTGGTGGGCTCTGGATCCGCGAAGACCATCTTTCGCCTCTTTATCATTTTCAAGTTGATTAAGCCATGGTTCATCAAAGGCAGCAAAAACATAAATAGAAATTTGTTTGGCAGATGCAATTTTGGATAATTCTTGCCAGTAAGTCACCATGTTGACAATAGAAGATGGTCTATCAGGATTAATTCCAGAGCTGGGCCATCCCGTTTCACCAATCACAATTATTTTACGATTTATTACCCTCAATTCATTTCTAACGTTCTCAAGAAGGGTCATTACATTCTTTGCTGCAGATCGGACGCCTTTGGAAGTCATATCTTTACCCGGGTATACTCCGCACTGTATGTAATCCGCCACTTTGATGATTATTTCCAAAAAACTGTTCTTCTTTGGTGAATTTACAACTGAAAAGCACAATTCTTGGCTGATGCTGACCCCATACTTCACCGAACCACTTTGAGTGCCGATAATCTGTCTACCCTTAGTGATCATTGTCGCCACTTGATCAGCCGTTTTGCTATTTGTGACAAATCTGTCTGTAAAAGTTATGCCCCATATTGTATCCGGGTGTATATTGTTGGCTTCTACTGTCACACTTAATGCTTTGTTTATTTCCGTGCTCATTAAATACTCAGTATCCTTTTGCTCTACTCCAAGAATTACCTGGATGACTGCAGATGATTTTTTCTTATTTATTCTTGCTGCTGCTATTCCCGCAAATCCCGCCGCATCGCCATTTTCCCATGGTTGAAGCCCTGTTTCTCCTGAAATAAAATTTCGGCGAAACTCAAGTAATAAATTACCAAATACTTGCATACAGCAATACAATTTAAATCTTCAATAGTTTAATTTATTTTTTTATTTTTTTAAATTTACGTCTTTGTAATCCCATATCAAATGTTGAAATTCTGTGAAATTTGGATGACACCACCGAAAGCATCATTTCCACCTCGTCCACCGTGTAATTATCAAATGGAGGATAAATATTTCCTTCCAAATTTTTTACATAAGGAGCAAATACAACACCGAAGTAGTTCTGGTCAAACTTGAATTTCTTTAAAGTTTTACGGGTGTTTTCAAGTTCTTTCATTTGCATTTCTTTGAGCCGTTTGATATCAGTATCGCAACTTGGAGATTGTGGTTCTGTGGTTTGATTAAGAAAAAGAAATATTTCTCTAAATGCTTATTGACAGAGATATATGTAAAGTTGACAAATTATCACCTTTAATTTTTTCGACGTAGGCATCCAACGATTCAAGTTTGTGGGTTTTCAATCGCCACCATCCAAAATGCCCGTTTGAGCCACAAGGTCCATTTCGTGTCTTTTTATCTTTTTCAAATCCATTTCTCCAGGGTTGATCTATGGCTTCATGCATTATGATAGGAAATTTTGTCCTTGAAGCAATTTGAGCAACTTCTTTCCAATAATTATCCATGTTAACAGTAGAAGGGGATATGTCCGGGTGAATCCCCGAACTAGGCCATCCCGTTCCTCCAATCACAATTATTGCTGGATTTATTTGTTTCATGTCTGATCGGATTACATCAAAGGTGTTCATTATATCCGTCGCTGCATTTTTGACTCCCCTGCTGGCAGCTTCTTTATCCGGAATCAATTGGCAGTGTATGTAATCCACAGATTTGACTAATGTTTCCAGAAATTCGTGTTTCTTTTGTTTTTGAGTTACCATTGAGCATATGTCATATCCTAGTCGAACTCCGTATTTTAGATAATTACTTTCACCGTCCAAAATAGTTTTTCCTTTGGCTATCATTTCCAGCACTTCAAAAACTGTTTCGTAATTTGTAACATAACGATCGGTTAAGGTTACGCCCCAAACTGTTCCCGGGTGTAGCCTGTTGGCCTCCTTCGCCACACTAAATGCTTTCTTGACTTCCGAATCCAGTAAATAATTATAATTCCACCGTTTTACCCCAAGACTTACGCTAATGACTGTCGATGACCGTTTCTTATTTAATCTCGCGGCTGCTATTCCAGTAAACCCCACTGCATCTCCGTCTTTCAAATATTGATTCTCTGTTACAGTCACAATGCAAATATTGTAGTTCTTGCAACGGTTATACAATTGTCAAGGAATAAAAAATTTGTATATGTGCAATTAAATTAAAATTCAACAAAAGAATAATATTATTATTTACTTTCGGTGGTTCCCATTGATGAGGTTGAAATGACTCTGAACTTAGATGATATTAATAAAAGCATCGTTTCCACTTCGTCCATGGTGTAATTTTTGTTGTCATGATGTTTATATCCTTCCAATTGTTTTACATAAGGAGAAAATGCGACGCCAACGAAGTTCTTGTCAAATTGAAAATCGCTGTCGCTTTGTACAAGGGACCAAAGTGAAAATATCTAAAAAAATACGTGTTTCTTATATATAACATTAAATTAATGTAAAAATTTTCATATTACTGACTATTTAATATGACATATGCCAAGATAATTATTATTATGAGGCTTAAAACATGAATTATTGTGTAATTTATTCCAAATATTTAATCTGTTTAATTTTAATATGTATTCGTATTTTACCTGCATGATGTGGATGCATTTGTTAATTTTTCTTATGTTAAGTAACGCCATGATATGGAAACAGGTACAGAGGATGTTGTATGAGACAGATTCAAAAATTATTATTGCGTAAATGAAAAGTAAGTTTCCATAAACTTTTAGAAAGTCACTGCAAATGACTTCCTATATAGGAAACCGTCTTGCTTAGTTGGCAATCAAATACTGTTATCAAATAAAATCAGAAAATTAATTGAATAATATACAATTAGTTTAATATCTCACTTCTTTTAATTGCAGCACAGTAAAATAGCTAAAATTATTCCAGTCATTGTTATTGTGCATAAGTTGATATAAACAGATTCTGTACGTTTAAATTTCCAATGAAATTAAATACATCATTTGTAAAAAAAACCTCAAAAAGCTAAATTTATCAAAAGCCTGAAAGTTTTTTACACACAGCCCAAGGTATTTTAACGCTATAACATGTTTTTCACGTACTCTCACATTCCTTGGTTGAATATTATTTCTTTTTCCTTCCTGTAAATGTCCATCAAGGAATCTGTGTTCAATTAATAGTAAGTGTAGTGTCGTAGTGTGCAAATAAAAAAACTTACAATTTCCTCCACAATAATGAACTTTGAATTTATTAATAATACTTTGTACAACGGTAGTAATATATTATTGGTAAAAACAATACGTAACGTAATTGCAAAAATAGTCTCAGCTCAGCCTGTATTTGAGCAGATGTTTAAACAACCTGTATATTCGCAAAATTAATGTTGCAAAATGGAATGAGCTCAAACTCATCTGGTAGCATA
>JABASD010004717.1:0-14523 GCA_019776165.1 Pogonognathellus flavescens | reverse complement strand
AGGGAGATTCGGGAGGACCTTTGATTTGTTTTGATTTGCCAAATGACCCGAAACCTTATTTGGCAGGTTTGACCTCATTTGGTGTCCCGCCGTGCAACAATTGGTTTTATCCCTCTGTGTTTACGAATATTGCCAGGCAAAGAAATTTTATTGACAAACAACTCACTGTCACAGTGACACCACCGCCGCCGCGCCGATGTCGTCAACGTCGTCAAGTCAAGTTAATTTTATTATTATAGAGAGTTAATTCAACTTATAAGTAGAATTAGCTTCAATTTTAAAATGATTACCCCGACCAAAAATATGGATTTTACCTAATTTGTATGATTCTTTCTAATTGTCTGGAAACAACCTAATTTATTTGATTTTCCCGAACAAAATTAAGTAAATTTCCTAGCGTTTACCCAGTGCTACCTAATTTTAATTTTAATTTCTAACAAACAATTGTAAATACCTAATTGTAAAAAATTGTCCAACAATGAATGGATAAAGTCCCAGAAAATATTTGAATGACATAACAATTTAAGCGCGAATACCTATTTAATTGGATAAAAAATCCTTACATAGGTAGAAAACGACAGGCCCACTATGTGGCAAACACGGTTTGATACTTAAATTTTTCGCATATAAGTTGTACAACATTTGGATTGCGATGTACGATATTATTTTGTGACACGTTATTTGTATTTATATTGTTTTCAGAAATTGGGCAGTTTCTATTCAATTCCCAAGCAATTGTTGGGGCATTCAAATATTTTCTTAGGTTTTATCCATTAATTGTTAGGCAATGTTTTACAATTAGGTATTTGAAATTGTTTGTTAGAAATAAAAATAAAAATTAGGTAACACTGGGTAAACGTTAGGTAATTTACTTAATTTTGTTAGAGAGAATCAAATAAATTGGGTTGTATCCAGACAATTAGAAAGAATCCTACAAATTAGGTAAAACCCATTATTTTTGTGGGTAACACCATTTGAAGTTAGGCTTGTTTAAAAAAAGCCATTTGGTAATCACTAAAAGTCAGCGAAATACTTCGATGTCTTCACAAAATTTGCTACTAAGAAAACATATTTACGGGTCAGTCAGGTTGGGCAAATACAAACAATTTAACCTGATATGGTTGAAATAGTTTTAAAACGGAAGCGTATAAAATAACGTTACTATACATTCAATATAATAAATAAAGTAGCTTCTCTCACAATTTAAAATTCCCCTTATTGGCGTGGAAGTGTTTTTTTGCTTCGTGCATTTAGTGTGTCAGAAACAAAAAATATTATCTAGTTGGGGCTTGTTTTTGAACATACAAGTTCTTTATTGTCTCAACTTATTTGCAACCATTGTACAAAAATAGTAATAATAATAATAATAATAAATTTGTCATTTAAAAATGTAAAAATATCAACGATTCGTATTTGACACTTCAGTTTATCTGCTGGCAAATATCTATCACAAAACTAAGCTTCAGATACGTTTGGCAAAATTAGAAAAACGCATGTAATAAGGTTTTACAAATCAAATGTGTCATCTTCTATATTGTCCATTTTATTCAAATTTGCGAATTTTTCACGAGTGATTGCTCGTCCTATTTGATTTGCAAATACATAGCAACCAGAATTAATGTCAAAACATTCGGACAACGGAACTTCTTCGAATTGAATTTTTTCAGCATCGCCGTCAAATGTACCAACTGCAATTTTTTCTATATTATGTATGTTCGTAAGGATATTTTTACTAATGTGGCACGCATGGATTAACCGAAATTTACTGTAGCGTATCACCAACATTTTTGGCTTGATATTCTCTAGAGCCATTTTGGAAAACGTAAAATTGTAATCAACGAGCGAGTCTATTAAAATAAGAGTGTCCAACTCCAACTTGTGACTATTCTTCACATATTTAAAATTACTGCTTGCCCTTATACTCATTTTCTTGACACTTTTTGGAATGCAGTCTATATGAAGCACCGGCGGGTGTTGACCTGTCTCGCCATTTATTTCCAATTCCGTCAAATTAGGACAATTTTCAAAATGACTGAGCATTTCTGAATTATTGTGTTCTAGGTCCAAAGTAATATGCTTTAAATTTGTTAGCTGAAGCGGTTCCTTACAACAACCAACGTATAAATTTCTGCCCAAGTTCAATTTTTCTATCGTGTTAGGCAAAACCGAAAAATCAAACTGAGATTTTTCAATATCAAAACGCTTTATATTTAACTGATTTTTCTTATTAGAGATTTGACACCCACCCAACCTAACAAAATCTACATCACCCTTTGCTTTTTCCCAATTTTTTACATTGATTAAATTCAATCTAAGTTGTTGTGCACAGAATTGTATTCCTTCCATATCAAATGTGGCCAACCACCCACTTTTATCTCCATCTTTAGCAGCTATATGTGTAGCTGCACGGAAATCGAAAAAGTCGTTGTAATTAAACTTTAAAAGGATTTTTCCCAATCTGTGAAATTGAACGTTATTCAAACTAACATTAGAAGGAGTAGGACGCATGTAGTTTTCACTTTTCACAACTACTATGCAGTTTTTCAGGATAATTGTTTTTAATGGAAGCAATTTCTCTATTGATATTTTAAATGTTACCCATTTTAGACATTTTATTTTTAAAACGGACAACTTGGGCATTTTTGCAATCCACGGAGTTATATCGTAGTGTTTTTCATCAGCGCCGGCAGAAAACAATCTTACATTTTCGAATGTAATTTCCTTAATGTGCCTTCCCAATGAATCGAAAAAGTCTTCGAAAGCAGCTACTGAGGTCGCATCATGAAAACCAATATCTGAAAACTTATATGCTGAAAACGGCAGATTAGGAAGGGAATATTTGGAAACTTCGATAATTGTCTTGGGTTGTAAGCCGCTACCACGGAAACAAATCGCTGAACGTTTCCTTAAGCATATTTCCGCAGTGGAATTCCATTGGCGACACACAAACCGAGAGCCTTTGATTTCGTCCAGGGATAAAAATCCAAAAAGACATGTGAGCACCTAGAGCAGGTTGAAGTGAAAAATAAAAAATAATTTATGATTTATTTTAACCTAATTTGACTATTCTCTTGATCCCAATAGATACACTGACAAAACAATTTACCGAATTGTTTAAAAAGGGGTTCCTTTTCTCAAGTGGCACATTGTTTTCATGTACAACGCAGTTCTCACTTTTCACAATTATTGTCCCTTCATCAGTATGACCATTTTCAGTTGAAGTTTTAATAGCCTCGGTTATCTTCACAGCCTCTTCCTTGGTTTTGGACATTATAACTGCGTAAACTGCAGCCCTTTTATCCCTAAGTTGACTACGGGACACCTAATTCAAGATTTAAACATGTATAAATAATTAATTACAATTACTCGTTGATACCTCGTAATTTATATCATAATTATAATGATAATATAATCAAAATATAGCAATATAATATAAGTTAGAAAAGAGCAGCTAGAGAAAATATATGCTGTTTAAAATATGCCAGTATAAATATTCACAATAATCAGCAATAAAAATGTATATTAAATAAAAATTAATTATGTAACCATTTGAAGAAATAAAAATATTGCATTACTTTGTTGTTGGTTGTAAAGTTTAAATTTTGCTTGTTCAAACTACAGAATGAAAAATTCCATTCAAAAATTTTAAAAAAACTTACAATCAGTCGACATTCTATGTCGGTTATTAAATTTCTCTCCAGCAGTGATGGCAAAGCACCGTTAATTTTGCTAGATTCAAGATCGTCCACTTGCTCAGGCGCAGATTGATACATTTTGTAAAGATAAGTAATAGACGAGAACCAAATTAGGAATAACAAAGTATGATAAAGTGGACTGGTCAAATTCAGCAAAATGGTACGAATAGAAAATCTTTATTGCGTGAGTATATAATATTTTATACAGCGTTTATAAGTATTTTATAACGTGAAAAAAATCAGATCGGGTAAAATTTGTCGTTGAAGACTGACTTAGTTTACACTTGAAAGGTGAATGCTTCTCACTTATCACGTACAGGATGAAGTACCTGAAAGACAAATATTATAGCCAACGTCAACGACCCTGTTCACTTTATTCATGAAAGTTTAAGGTATAAAGCGCCACAGGGCTCTAACATTAAGTTCTATAGGTGGACATTTTTTGTTCTCCGCCCATTCTTAGAATCACTATTTTTAGGGAAGGGTTTCAAACATTTCCTACAATACCAAGAATATATGAATAAAATAAGCGTATATATTTTTAACATATTGAATATTGTACCCTTATCGGTGATGTGGTAAGTTTATAATGTCAATTTTGTAAATTCCATAGTCGCCGCATTTCAGATAAATCTATTAATACTAGAAAAATGAATACCTAATAGTACGTGTATGTATGAGTTTGAATATTATCATT
Source organism: Pogonognathellus flavescens (assembly GCA_019776165.1). Classification (NCBI taxonomy): domain Eukaryota; kingdom Metazoa; phylum Arthropoda; class Collembola; order Entomobryomorpha; family Tomoceridae; genus Pogonognathellus; species Pogonognathellus flavescens. The sequence continues at coordinate 10,131 of JABASD010004717.1, read as the reverse complement.
GAGCTAATTCCTAATAATAAGAATGCGTTGCAACACACAATGAAACTAAAATATTTTTTAGCGATGCGTTACTTTTTGTGAACGAGTTTTACATAACAGCTATTGCAGTAATAATAGCAACCGTCAAAATAAATAAATAAATAAATCATAAATATAATATTTTATTTCTACGTGCTTTAAAATCAGGGCATTAAAAATGGATGCAATATTTTAGGAACTTCGTTTTGTTAGTTTCTACTTGAATATAAATAATTGACGTTGATATATTTTATATTGATTGATTGATAGTTTGATTATATTTTTGCATTACATTTAGTAATTTTGATATTGATACATGACCATTTTTAACTTCACAGAAATCCAAGGGGCCCCCACAACTATCCGCTTAGGGGCTTCCAAATTATAGTTACGCCATTGACTTCAGGTCGTAATAATACCTGTAATAATTGTACTAGTTTTGCAGTACCTCCGACCGACTGTGGCCCTTCGGCCCACAGTCGGCTAGGAGGACGCTGAATTTGGTTCGGGGGACACCTGGAAAGTATTCCACCCGTCAGAGCACCAAATAAATTAGCTACCACCTCTCAATGAATATAAATTGGAAAAACATTGTCTAGTTAGAGTTTTCTTTAAATATTTTAAGCATTTTTATTTGTAACTGTAGAACAAAATAGTAATAATAATAAATTTTTCATTTACAAAAGTGAAACTTATCAACCATCTGCACTGGAATAATGACACTTAAGTGCATCTGCTGCATCCAAATGCTTGTTAAAATTAATTAAACTAAACTTCGTATGGCCAAATTGGAAGGACACGTTTCAAGTTACAATGTCTTACGAACCAAAATGGGTCCTCGTCTTTTATATTATCCATTTGATGCAAATTGAGGAAGTGATTACTCGACCAATTTGATTTTCAAATACATAACAGCCTGAATTATTGTCAACACATTCGGAGAAAAGAATTTCTTCGAAACTAATTTTCTTAACATCGTCATCAAGTGCACCAACTGCAATTTTTCCTATATGTGTATTGTTCGCCAGGATATTTTTAGTGATGTGGACTGCATGGATGAACCGACGCTTACTGTAGCATGTCACCAAAAGTTTTGGCTTGATATTCTCTAGAGCTGTTTTAGAGAACGTGAAATCGGAATAAACGAGCGAATCTTTCAAAATTAGCGTGTCCAACTCCAACTTACAATTACTCTTCACAAAATTAAAATCGCTGTTTGCCTTTAGTCTCATTTTCTGGACACTTTTTGGAATGCAGTCTAAATGGAGCGTGGGCGGGAGTTTTACTGTCTCACCAATAATAATGTCCAATTCCATAAAATTTGGACAGTTTTCAAACTGTTTGAGTATCTCTGAATTATTCAGTTCTAGATCTAATGTTATATGCTTCAAATTTATTAAATGAAGCGACTCACGGCCAACAGCGTATAAATTTCTGCCTAGACTAATTTTTTCTATCGTTTTTGGCAGAATAGAAAAATCGAAAAAACCATGTCCAATATCGAAACGCTTTATTTTTAACTGATTTTTCGTTTTTGAAAAAACGCACCCACGTAACCTAACAAAATCCACATCTCCCCTTGATTTTTCCCAATTTTCTAGATTGATAAAATGCATTCTAAGTTGATTTGCATTAAATTGTATTCCTTCCATATCTAATGTCGCCAACCATCCACTTTCATAGTCATCCTTTATGGATATATTTCTAGCTAAACTGAAATCGAAAAAATCATTGCAACCAAATTCTTTAGTGTTATTTCCCAGTCTTTTAAACCTGGTGTTAGTCAGACTTATGTTAGAAGGAGTAGGGCGAGTGTATATTTCATTTATTACAAGGATTTTGCAGTTTTCTAGGAAAACAGTTTTTAATGAGAGCAAACTCTCTATTGAAATCTCAAATGCCGCATATTTTTGACATTTTAATTTTGAAATGGATAAGTTGGACATCTGGAAAATCCGTGGAGTTATATCGTAGTAAAGCAACTCTGATCCTTCGGCAGTGATCAATCTTATATTTTCGAATGTTATTTCCTTGACACTCTTTCCCAATGTGTCAAAAAAGTTTTCGAGGGCAGGTACAGACATTGTATTATTTACACCATCATCTGAAAACCGATATGCAGAAAACGGCAGATTAGGCAGAGAATACTTGCAAAATTCTATGAATGTGCCGAGTTGCAAACCGTTGCGACGAAGGCAAATGGCTGATCGTCTCCTCAAGTAAACTTCCGCAGTGGAATTCCATTGTCGACACACAAATCGAGAGCCTTTGATTTCGTCCAGGGATAAAAATTCAAAAAGACATGTGAGCACCTAAAGTGGGTTAAAGTGTAAAGATTGAATTTCGTCAAGCTTAAGCTTATTTCAATTAACTAAAATCCCGTGATCTTCAATTAAAAAACTGACAATTTGTTTACCGTGTTGTTTAAAAACGGATTCCTTTTCTCAACTGGAGTATTTCCTCCGTCCACTTTGCAATCAACATTTTTCACAATTGTTGTCCGTTCATCGGTTTGAATATTTTTTGTCCAAGTTTGAATTGCTTCTGTTAAATTCAACGCCTCTTCCTTTGCTTTCGACATTATAACTGTGTAAACTGCAGCCTTTTTCTCCCCAAGTTTATTACAGGACAACTAATTTAACATACAATCATGTATAAAATAGAACTACAATTTAATTGAATATACCATGTAATTAATATTATTGTCTTAATTAGTATTTACATGTAAATTTTAATTAAAAAAGCTATAGAAGTTAGAAAATAGAATAGCAGTATAAGAAATTGCACTGTTTCTAATCCCCCAATACAGATAATCAGTAATAACAAATTGAATTGAAATTAAATACAAATTGAAATTACATTGAATACTTATTAGCATAAATGCAAACATTGTATCAGTTCTTGTCGGTGTTAACTCTGTTAACGGCTAAATTTGTACTCGGTCATAATAATACACAAATGACTTTAAAATTAAAAGAAAAATACTTACAATCAGTCGACACTCCATGTCGGTTAGTAAATCCCTTTCAAATAGTGACTGTAAAACTTGATCAATTTTATTACATTTCGTTTCTCAACTTCCACAGGCGTGGCTTGGTACATCATTGTAAAGTTGATTAAAGTAATAGACAAACTCCAGAGTAGGAATAATAAAATATTATCCAGTAAACCAGTCAAATTAAAATTCTGTTAAGATTTTATAATTTGAAAAATCCGATCACACAATATTTGTATTTGAATTCAGACTTATTATAATATGTATCTCAGGATGTAGTCCTGAAAGACAAATTTAATGACGCTGCTAAGGTAACTTTGCCACCTTATTCACCCTAGCTATGAAGTATAATTGGACAAATAGCCCTGGGCCCAAAGTTCTAAAGTTCCACATTTCTATCTATTCTCGGATTGGAGATATGTGCTGCAGCACATAATAGAAATATTATTTCATTACTTGGTAGGCACATAAGCAACAGAAAGTTATTCATGCATACACCATGTAAATCCTATTAGATACCGACGAAGTAAACTAAAGAAAATTTCTACTTGAGAAGTTATCATTAGTGTACAGTAGACCGTTTTGGTATTTTTGTCTTTGACCAAAAACTAGAAGCATCCCTAATCCAAGGCACGGCAATGCGTCGGCAGGAATAGGATTATTTTGGTAACCCTTTAACTGCCCAGCCAGCTCCCAAGTATACAAACTTACTGTGCACTGTTGCCAACCTTGTTCTTTCTACTTCAGTCTCATGATAAAATATTTTGTAGTACGGTTTATCTCGTATATTACGTACAGATTATAACAACAATAAGACAAGATACGGCAGTAATTTTGGTTACTTTCGACACAATGCTACTTATTTTGTTTGAGAACATTTAATGTGGTAATAATTAAAATTACTTTATGCGAATAGGCTGTGTCCGTCTGGTCTGTCTGTCCGTCTGTACGCACGATAACTAAAGAACGAACTGATTCTTTTAGATTAAATACTCAGATTAGTGTCGAAATTGATTCTTTTAGTTTAAATACTCAGATTAGTCGAAATTTATTCTTTTAGTTTAAATACTCAGATTAGTCGAAATTGATTCTTTTAGTTTAAATACTCAGATTAGTCGAAATTGATTCTTTTAGATTAAATACTCAGATTAGTGCCGCAATTGATTCTTTTAGTTTAAATACTCAGATTAGTCCGAAATTGATTCTTTTAGTTTAAATACTCAGATTAGTGTCGAAATTGATTCTTTTGGTTTTAATATTCTTAATGTCACAAAAGTGGTGTTGTTTCTTAAATAACTACAATCGTCATTATATGCGAGGCTACCTCGTGAGGTCCGGTAGGATATATTGATGTTAGATTTTGATGAGTTTGTGAAAACAAAAGAGGGGAAACCAGAATAAACGTTATTGAAGCATTGTTCATTTTTTATATCCACCCACTTTTTCCATAGCAGGCAGTATCGATAATATTAAAAACGTTTTTAATCATATGACTTAAAATTATATGTAATGAAAAAGAGATATGACGGAGTATAAAGTACAGACAAATGTTAATTAAAAATTGAACTTGCTGCAATTTCTGGATTTTCATAATGCTTTTTCTCTTCAACTAGACTATTTTATAAATGCAACAATGCTTAGTTTGAGTAACGTAATGGTGCGTGCACTAAGACTAAAATGTGCAAGAAATATTTTTCTGAGTTAATTACTACAATTCATTATTTTAAGTATTCCCTTTTTTGATGAGTTTCCAATAACAAAAGGGGGGAAACCAGAATAAAATTTATTGAAGCATTGTTCATTTTTCTATTTCCACCCAATTTTTCCATGGTAGGCAGTATTGTAAATATTAAAAACATTTTTAATGATGTGACCTAAAACTGTATGTAACGAAAAAGAGACATAAGGCAGTATAAAGCTACTGAGGTTTGAAAGTTTAAACCGCTAAATTTGAATTTGTAGGTAGGCAATGAGATAATATTTTGAAATGACTTAATATAAATCCGACAAAAAAGAAATACATTTTTCAAAAGAAATGGATGAATCGTCAAAAGGCGAGGGTGATTACGACAAAACTTGAGGATGAATATAACAAAACATGAGGATGCATATGACAAAAAGTTAACTGAAAAGTGATCGGACCATTAGATTTTACTTTAAACTATTGTTCCAAAATAGTAGGTACATAAAATACAGATAAATATTTATCATTTGAAAAATTGAAACACTTAAATGTTTCGTACAAGGCACGTAAGATTGATTATCTGATGGGCAAAATAGTGTAAAAACTTACTTAACAAAACAAAGTATAGTACAATTGGAAGGACACACTTGGCAATGTTTTACAAATCAAAACGGATCATCTCTAATATTATCCATTTTGTTCAAATTTTCGAATTCTTTGCGAGTGATTGCTCGTCCGATAGGATTTTCAAATATATAGCAACCGGAATTTATGTCAACACATTCGGACAAAGGAACTTCTTCGAATTGAACTTTTTCAGCATCACCGTCAAGTGTACCAACTGCAATTTTTTCTATATTGTGTATGTTCGCAAGGACGTTTTTACTAATGTGGCATGCATGGATTAACCGACATTTATTGTAGCGTATCACCAAAATGTTTGGCTCAATATTCTCAAGAGCTGTCTTAGAAAACGTAAAATCGTAATCAACGAGCGGGTCTACTAATATAAGAGTGTCCAACTTCAACTTGAGATTACTTCTCACAAATCTAAGATTACTGCTTGCTGTTATACTCATTTTCCTTACACTTTCTGGAATGCAGCCCACATTGAGCACTGTCTCACCAATTATTTCCAATTCCGCTAAACTAGGACAATTTTCAAAATTAATGAGCATTTCTGAATTATTGAGTTTAAGGTCTAATGCTATATACTTTAAATTTGTCAACTGAAGCGGCTCACTGCCATGAATGTGTAAATTTCTGCCTAACTTCAATTTTTCAATCGTTTCTGGCAAAACCGAAAGATCAAACAGAGAAGTTTCCATATCAAAACGCTTTATATTTAACTGATTTTTCTTACTGGAGAATTGACACCCATCTAACCTAACAAAATCTATATCTCCCTTTGCTTTTTCCCAATTATCTACATTGATTGATTCCAATCTAAGTTGGCTTGCACTGAATTGTATTCCTTCCATATCAAATGTAGCCAACCATCCACTTTTTTCATTATCTTTAATAGATACATTTGCAGCTACACGGAAATCGAAAAAGTCGTTGTAGTTATACTTTAAAAGGATTTTTCCCAATTTGTGGAAATTAACGTTCGACAAACTAATTTTAGAAGGAGCAGGGCGAGTGTATATTTCACTATTTACAGCCACTATGCAGTTTTCTAGCAAAATTGTTTTCAATGGGAGCAATTTCTCTATTGATATTTTTAATGCTGCCCCTTTTGAACATTTTATTTTTAAAATGGACAACTTGGGTATTTTCGCAATCCACGGAGTTATATCGTAGAGTTTTACAGGAGCACCTGAAGAAACCAATCTTACATTTTCAAACGTAATTTCCTTGATTCTCTTTCCCATTAAGTCAAAGAAGTTTTCGAAAGAAGCTATAGATGTCCCATCATAAACACCAATATCAATATTTGAAAATTTAAATATTGAAAACGGCAGATTTGGAAAACAATATTTGGAAACTTCCATGAATGTCTTGAGTTGTAAACCGTTGCGGCGAAAGCAAATCGCAAATCGTTTCCTCATGTAAACTTCCGCAGTGGAATTCCATTGTTGACAGACAAATCGAGAGCCTTTGATTTCGTCCAGGGATAAAAATCCAAATAGACATGTGAGTACCTACAACAGGTTAAAATGAAAAGAGAAATTGTAAATTATGATTTTATTTATTTAATTATGTTTTATAAATAAACTGGAAAAAAATGTACCGTATTGTTCAAAAGGGGATTCATTTTCTCAAGTGGAATATTATCTTCAAAATCTTCATCCATTTTGCAGTCCTCAGGTTTCACAGTTGGTGTTTCTTCTTCGGTTTGAATATTTTCAGTCAAACTCTTAATTGCTACTGTTAACTTCGCAGCCTCCTCCTTCGTTCTCGCCATTATAACTGTATAAATTGCCGCCCTTTTATCCCTAAGTCCACTACAGGATAACTAATTTAAAATATAGGCATTCATTAAATAGTTAATCAAATTAATAGGGTATACCTTGTAATTTATGTCATAATTATAATTATTATTTTTGTGTAAAATTTAAATAAAACAGCAATGTCAGTTTGAAAATAGGTGCTAGAAAAATTATACTGTTTAAATTATACTGGTATATATAGCAATAAAACATAATATGAAAATTAATATTAGCACTTGAATATATAAAAAATTGTTTTACTTTGTTGGTTGTGGTAGCATTTAAATTTTACTTGACCAATATACAGAAAGAAATTTAAAAATTAAAAAGAAATATACTTACAATAAGCCGACATTCTATGCCAGTTATTAAATTTCTTTCCAACAGCGAAGGCAAAACTCCATTAATTTTACTGGATTCCCGTTCGTCCACTTGCTCAGATCCAGCATGATACATTGTAAAGTTAAGTAAAAGACGAGAACCAAAGTATTTAGGAATAATAAATAATTTTAAAGTTAACTAGCCAAATCAAAGTTCAGTCAAATGATACGAATGTAAAATCTTTACAACGAATGGTTAAAAACTGAACAGATTTTATAATGTGAACAAATTCCAATCACAGAAAATTTGTCTTTGAAGTCTGACTTACTTAGTATACGCTTGAAAGATGAATGCTGCTCACTTCTCACAGACAGGATGAAGTACCTGAAAAACAAAGCAGAGAACTAACGTCAACGACCCTTGTCTCTATATTCATGACAGCTAAAGGGATACATAGCCGTAGGGCTCAAGGTTGTAAAGGTTGACATTCATCATTATCAGCCCAACCCTAGAAACACTATTTTTAGAAAGGGGTACAAACATTTCCAACGATACCAAGTATGAATGTGAATGTGAATGAAATACATTATTTAATTATAAATATTTTTAAAATGCCGTAGCCTTATTGACCATTTGGTAAGGTCTTACTATCAATTTTAAAAATCCAATAGTCGCTGTATTTCAGAAAAATTTATATTATTAATTTGCGTATATGTGCATGAGTTTGAATGACTAAAATAGAGCTGGTTCCTAAAAATCCAATCTTGGAATATATCAGAATACGGCATTATGGAATGAGAAAATTATAAATGCCATCATTATGTTATACTGGTTTTATTCATTACTGCCGCATGTAAAACGGACGAGGAATGTTAAACTTTATTTTTAATTTGGAGACTGTCGCTGTATGTTTCTTATAATGTTCGTTCTGTACTTTTTGGGTTGCTGAAGCTGCGGTGTGGTGGGTATCGCCTAATTTAGGAAGGAAGGAAACCGTTGCAACGCATGACAGAACTCATAATATTTCACTGTGATGTTTTATTATAGTCATAGTGGACCCATAAGCAACATAAAGTTTTACATAACCGCCATTAAGATAATAATAACAACGGATAAATTAAATTAATAAGTTTTTCTTGGTAAACTATTATTGGTGTATATGATTGGTGCATATATAAAGGGTGTGACTTTCTGTATTTATGTCTCTATCTCGAAACTATAAACATACATTCTTAAGTAGCTACGATATGATCAACCCAAGCTTTAATTATTTTGACAAAATATTTATTTCTTCTGTTTGAGGACATCTACTTTGAGTCTGGCGAGGAAATTTTCCTCTGCTACTGAATACAATCAAACTAGTATTGCTAATAATATACGCTACAACGTGGTTTAGCGATCTTGGTATAAATTTACAAAACTGAAGTATCCGGTAGACATTTTTGCACCTAAGCAATTTTCATAATTTTATTTTTCATGATTCATTATTAAACTACAAAAGTTAAAGTTCAGTAATTAGAATGAGAAAACATACTATGTGAAGCATTAAGATGTAGCTTACTGACAAAATCAACTTTCTGCCACAACGATGCAATTGCGTAAGTGTAAGTTACATTTATACCAAGAAAAATTAAAACTGCTGGAGAGAATTCCTGGTTGTGTTTGAGATATTGACATTTTTGGATAAATGAGAACAATTCATGTTTGTTGTTAGCAAAAAGTGTTACAATGGCCCAGTTTCGATTATTGTGAGCAAATAATGTTACGGTTTTACACAATAAGGCCCAAATTTATTTTTCTATTGTTCTCGGAGATTATCCCCAGGTAGTAACCCATTGTTTTATTTGGGCCTATTTGGACGGTTAAAAAACGAAAATAACATTAAGAATGAAGGCAAGGGCGCATTGTTGCAAGATTTAGAGCACTTTATTTTGTAGTATACATGCCACAGTAAGTATTGACACTTAGTGACACTTAGTAAGTTAGTAACATACTGTTTATTGCTTACATTAGTATAAAAATCCCTATCCATGTTTGTAAACTTGTAAAGCAATCTAAATGTACTTGTACAGTGCATGCTATTATCACTACTTTTCCGCACTACCACTACAACTACAATATATACATAGTATATATCATATAATTAAAGCCAGCATACAAAGGCTAAATTACACATTTTGCTGTCATTAACAAGCATTAGGTAAATTACTTGAAAATTTTACAAATTTTCATGATTTTCATCCAAAAGTACATTAACTAAAGTGTCTAAGAGTCTAAGTCCCCCACAAATATAAACATGTTAAACATGTACTCGTTTTTTCTACATTAAACTAGAAACTGAAATATTTTGTTGTGAATCATTTTTTCATTTGACTAAGCTACATTGTAAGTATAGTTAAAATATTAATTTCATGTTAAATCTACAAATCTAAAGAAAATAACAGACTGTAAATGCTTTTTGTATAAAAGCTATAGCTATACAATTTGCTGACTCTATCAAACATTATGAAGTACTTGAATTTTTTTTAGTTTTTTAACTATCGGTAAGTAAACTACAAAAAATTAAAATGCTGCCACAAATATTGACCATTCGTTTTTCTACATTAAACTACATAGGAACTGAAATCTCATAACATCATGCAAAATTATTTTCTTGTATATATATACATTAAAAATAATGT